>JAJHUR010079226.1:0-24187 GCA_027495735.1 Lutjanus campechanus
TGACCACAAACCAAGAAATCTTATTGAGAGAATGAAGAAGTCCTTTTCTTCTCTGACTTTTCTGTACTACCACATAAATGGCAGGTAATGAAGAATCATTTGAAGATGTCACAGAAACACCAGTTAAAATAGCAGTGGTTTTGTGTTTGTACCAGCCACTGTGGTTGCTGAATACAGAATAGTTCCTACCCAGCATTATGTCAAAAATATAAAAATAGCCATTTAGTAAGGATTGGCAAGGCAGTGTATATACTCATTCTGCCACTATACCCAAGTGCTTAGTCTTCCATTACCTTCAACAAAAATGAAACTAACAGTAATTTTTTGATAACACACACACACACACACACACACACACACACGTATATATGTGTGTGTATATGTTTACTGTGGTTTTTGCCAGCAAGCTAGAAGAAGAATCAGAAACGAATGAATTATGAAAAAACAAAATGGCAAGGAAAATTTTGGAGTGAATGGAGCCAGGAGTTTAAGTGGTAAGAATAACACATTGTTTCGCCAGTTTCCTTAACTAGCTGAGAAGTCTAGTTTTTTTTTTTATCAGAAACAATGCTTTCAGCAAACACCACATCATAGTTCATGGAAAAAGAGGACAACACAAGTGCCACAGTTAAGGAATGCTTTTTAAAAGTTTGTTATCTTTTCTGTATTGTTTTATATAAGTTTACATCTGGGTCACCTAAAATGTACTTTGACCACCAGTGGGGCCAGTGCTTAAACATATTAGTGACAATCCCTTCATCAAATTTAATTGGTCAAGTTCTTGACAGTGATTAAACCAGACTAAAAGATTACTTTAAATTATAAAACGTGATATGGGTTACAGCTGTTACATCTGAGAATTTTTCTGTGGTGGTTTAATGTATTTGTTGAGCTGTTTACAAGAGCTGCATAGTAATTTTTAAGGAAAAAAGTCAAAATTCTCTGATTATTCCAACTTTTTAATTGTGAATGTGTTCTGTTTTTTTCTTTGGGTTGTGGACAAAACAAGACATTTGAGGATGGCATCTTAGGCTTTGGGAAACATTGGTCTGCTTTTTTCACATTTTTTGGACCAAACAACTAATTAATTAACCAAGAAAATAATAAATAGATTAATAGACCGTGAAAATAATCATTAATTGCAGCCCTGTTGTTATCATGCTATTCAGCCTTGCCTTTGCTAAATATTTTTGTTGTCTCCTGATATTTCTTGCCTGCCTCAGTTAGTTCAAGTACTGTAACTGGCAAAGTAGCTCTCAGCTGCACAGTACACAGACAGCCTCACAGAGGATATGCCGGCCTACATGGCCTCTGTGTTCGATGAACAAAAGATTTTTTGCTAGGCCTCACAGTCTGCCTAAAATATATGTTATTGTCTGATGCGTGTCACCGATGACAGATATGTAAATAAACCATTGAGGGCATTGTGATCCCAAACTGTGGGGGAACATGCTGCCCCATCAGGCTAATTTAGACAGGATACCCAGACCCAGACTGAGACTGCGTTCGGGGCTGGCAGGACCCGCTGGCCAAACATTGGCACCACATTTGTCGGCATCGGCTGCTTTGTGACGTTGCAGCGGTATGCATAGAATGCTTGTTATGCTTGTTAGCTTTGTCAGGCAGATTGAAAATGGGACGTGCATATGTCGTCCTTTCAGCCATAAAAACATTATGGTTCTGTCGTAGATTTAAGAAAAAACCCCATCAGTTGTGACTATTAACAGGTCACACCCACTCTAAATGTAGACATTGTCACACAAAAACTTAATGTTGCCTTTGCTGTACACCAAAATGGTCAGGAAGGGTTTCTGACTGTTTTTGTAAATGGTCACATGACAGGCAGCACAGTGCACACGAACACTTGCACAAATGAATAGGACTGATTCATCTGGCTGCCTCACTGGTCTCTGTTTGGTTCCCCTAGAGATGGAGACGAGCACCCTGAACAGTGAATACTGTCTGTCAAAAAGCATGAGACCACATCCCCTGACACTTCCCACTGTAACACCACTCACAGTGCCCTCAATGGCTGCACAATCAGATCAGTGAGTGAGAGTGTTGAATAGAGCTGGAAAAACAGCGAATCCTCCTGCTTGTATGCTGAGATTGTGAGCAGGAGGAGGAGGAGGAGGAGGAGAAAAAGGGAGGGGTGGGAGTCTTTTCATGGCTTCATACTCCTCTTTTCTCGTGCCTCCATTTCCCCCTCCCCTCCTGTGTGTTGAGGCTACAAGACATCCCCGACCTTTTCTGCAAATACTTTTCTGCCCCCCCCCCCCCCCCCTTACCTGTTTGTGCACAGAATGACCCTAAAGACAAGTCTTAGTCCCACCCATAGTATGTGCTTGATGCACCATACATTCACTGACACACCAATAGCTGTGTATCTGACTTTATTACATATGCAGCAACCATGAAGCTTCTTGTGACCCCTTCTGATCTTAGCCAGCAGCGCTGTCACTATTGTGAGTCTGCCGTTTCTAAGATGGCCGCAATTCAGGTCATGGCAGAGGTGAAATGCTGTGCCAGTGACAAATGTGTCTCCACCCCTCTTTCCCATACATATATGTGTATGCATACCCACACATACGCACACGCTCTCATTGCCACCCAATCTGTTCTTCCTGATGAGCTGTTGGGTCTTATCGCCTGCTCAAAAATCTTGCAGTCTGTCTCTGTTTCCTCTTCTCATCCAGGGTGACAAAGTAACACCAGTCACCAGGAAAAGGCTGCCAAATCTTTGGCTATGGCTGCTAAATTTGCCATCTGTGTTCGGCAGATATCAAGCCAATATTCTGTTATTTCAAAATCTTATTCTGTTCTGTCGATTCAGACTGAAGATTGCAAGTGAATGTTGAAATTTGCCACATTTTTAGCCCTGTGGAAATGTTAGTGTATACTAAGTCATGCCAGCTTTATTCCTGCCACCATATTACAAGCTTCTCTTTGTTAAGTCTCCCCTGTTTTCCATGGCTTTTACATGCTGTGCTGCATTGAAATGGCTGATCAGTGACCTATTCAGATGTGCTCAGTTAGCCTGTTGTATTTCCTTGGCTCACATTTACATAATAAAAGTGGTGTCAGGCTGAGACATTGAAAACCAATGTCAATTAGACTCTAAATAAAACAAAACATCATCATTTCCAGATAACTTAATATAAGGAACAGCAGACTAGAGAGTTGTCAAAAATATCCTGAAATATGTAAACTTAAATGTTTTATTTTGTTTCAAATCATGCTTTTCTCCCTGATGTATGTTCCTGTGTGATTAAATTCATGCACCCATGGGGTTTCAGACATCTCTCCTTACCCTACTGCCCTACATTGAGGCAAAGTGACAAAGATGAATCAGTAAAGATTTGTCATTCTTAATCAAAGGGGAAGCCAGTATTGGGCAAAATGGCAGAGAAGCTGGCAGCCTTGCAGTGGAATACTGTATATGGATACAGACAGTGTGTTGATACTCTTATCAGCTGGCCTGGCCAAACTCCTGTCTTAACAGCACCAGCCTTGGAGCTGGCTGCCTCTGCCTGGTCTTGTAACTCGGCCAACTTCCAGTCAGAGCGGTGTAGTGACAACTGGAGTGGTGTCCACAAACAGTCTCCATATGAGGAGTAATCTTTTCCGCCAGCAGATGATGGATTCTAAATCTCACTAACCACTTCCACAAACAAGTTTCCAGCTACTGCAAAGGATGTGATGGTAGCTATAAACAGTGGTGTGTTACAGGTCAGGTGTTGCTCTAAAGAACTTTATGTTTGAAGTTCAGGTATAATTCCTGTGCCCACAAACTGGCAGAATTGCGACAAAGGATTCTTGTTTGGTCCTTAAAAAATCTTAAAAAGCCTAAAATGTGATAATCTGAATTTTTGGCCAAAAATATTCTGAAAACGTCTTATGTAGGATTTCGACAGGTATTTAAAATTGATTAGATTATGAAGTTAATGTTACATTAAGTTCACTCTAATTAATTAATTAATGAGGAATTAATTGATGTACTTTTTTGCCAATATGGACATGAATTTGGTCTCAAACTATGTTTATTATGGTCTTAAAATGTCATAATCTTAAATTTAAGTTGTTGAAACCCACAGAAACCCTGTTAATTATGGTTATCTTGTTTCTTCCCTCTGTTCTCCAACCACCCCTGCCTCTACATAATCCTCCAGGTCTGCGAGTGGAGCAGGAATTGGTGACATCTTATCCGCAGGTGGTGGTGGTACGGGTGCCCACGCCCTGGGTGCAGTCGGATAGTGACATCACTGTGCTGCGCCACCTGGAGAAGATGGGCTGTCGGCTGATCAACCGGCCCCAGGCCATTCTCAACTGTGTCAACAAGTTCTGGACCTTTCAGGAGCTGGCTGGCCACGGGGTGCCTCTTCCTGACACCTTTTCCTACGGTAAATCAACAACCAACACTGGCCTTATTCACAATGTTGATGTGTTGTGGTAGCAATATGTTGTTGTAAATAAGAAGTCTGGAGCAGCACATTACTCCATGACTATGATCAGAAACTCAATTGATGATTGTGTGATGCAGATGGCTTTATTAATACACTGATATACAGAAATGGCATTCTTCTTGCTGTTGGTCATGTGGGTCATATAGAGGTATCAGCAAAAAACATTGACTGACTCATAACCAGATAACTAAAACTAAACAGTACTGTATATATAGCCATAGTTAATTGTACTTTTTACAACCCTTCTTCGCAACTAGCATATTGATTTAATTTAAATGCTGATGTTAACAGTAACTTGTATCAGGTCCGCTCTGTAGACTGGATTATTTTTGCTGAGGTGTTGAAATGTTGCTGTTGTGCTGTTATGGTAGGCTGGTTTGGTTTTACAACAGACGCAGACACTACAGAGTTTTTGTTTTGTATCGGGTTGAAATGATCCCAAACTTTGGACACTTTCTATCATTTTCGCTGACCTGTCTCTTCTCTTTGCCCCTTGCTATTTTCTCTCTCTTCCTCCATTTTGCAATCTGCACCATCAAATCATGTCTTCATCATATCGTATGTCTAAAGCATTTAAAAATCAGCATATACAGTAAGTGCATTGTATGGCTATTGTATATAGATTAAACAAAGCTTTGAATTGAATTTGCATCAGTGATTTTTAGTAATTGAGTTTGATTTTGTTGAGGAATCGTTTCAGCCCTCAAACCAGCCGTCAGTTTGATGATGCTGAGTCCACGTTGAATTGTGCAGACTATAGAATGCAGACTCTAATTCCCTGAGCACATTAAGGATGTGTTACACACAGATGCACGGGTAAATAAACACAGACACCCTGTCTCTAATAGAGGTGTCCATCAAAGTGTCCATACACAACACTGGACAACTTATTATAGAAAGTCTCACAGACCCAATTAAACCAGCTTCAAAGTGTAAATTGTTTCATACATCAGTTTGTTTATGATTTGTTTCTATCATGCTTTGTGTTTACTAAAAATTGACAGCACTTGCTGCTTAGGTCAGTGATATGACTTATTATTTTAGTGAAATTAAGTGAAAATAAGCAAAACACCAAATATTGATTATAGATCTATAAATAGATCGAAATAGTGCCTGTAAGTATGTATAAACAAATTCTAAGTGAATGTAACTGCATTATCTACAGTCAAATGGAGATTAGCAGAAACACCAGCACTGCTGTGTCATGTGTTTTTTGACATTTCAATCACATTAGTTGCATCACAGGCTTTAGTCCACATGTGTCACTCTGTATCACAGATTAGTAAGCCATCATCACTAGTCCACTGCAATTACTGAAACAACAGAGAGAATATCCCATTTAGATACCTAGGTGTACACTGAACCACATATTCATCATTTTTACAATTTCTCTAAGGGTTTTTAATTTCTCTGGATTTAACCTACTGTTGATGAGAGCGGGTGGATACAGCCCTCACAACAAAAGCTAGGCTGTTGTCTTTATTTGTTGTAGTTAGCTGATTTTATAAGACAAAACAAAGGCTGCCAACCAACACCACCTATTCCTTTCTGTTTTCCAAAAAACCACAGAGCTGCGGTGTTTGTGAGAGCATGAAGAGAACTATACAGACAGGCGGAAAGAAGGAAAGACAGAAAGAAAGACAGAAAGAAAGAGGAGGGGGTGTTTGGCCTACATTCCATTCGTCTCTCTGCACAGTAGGCCAGGCGATGCATGCAGAGCGGCTGGAGAGCTTATGTAACACCCCCCCCACAACGCCCCACCCCATGCCCCCCTCATGATTTTTCAAAATAAAGGATGCCATTGCCTCCCCCCTCCTGCTCTCCATCTCAGCAGCTTATGACGTGGTTGGACCCACAGTTGCTGTCCGCTCTCTCCCCCTCTGTTCTCTCTGCCTCTCACTGAAAACACATGCGGAACAGTGCATCTGGAAAAAGCCGTATGACAAGGTAGCTCACATCTGTTCCCTTGACTGAATGCCAGATAAGACCAGACACAGGCACACAAAGATGGAGAGAAAGATGGAGACAGGGAAGGAGAAAGACGTTATTAACGCCTCCAATTTTTTCAGTATTCTTAACACATTCTTCAATCACCTCTCAAGCCAAAGCATAGAAATCTGAAGCTCAGCTGTTGCTACAAGCTGCCAGTCGGAATCGATGGTCAGCTGCTTCACATTAATGCCTCCTTCAGTGACTGCTCTGTTCCAACCACATGAATCAAGCTGCAAAATAAGTGTAATCTCGGGACAACACTCCTACAGTCAGCTTTGCTGTTTTGAGTCACTTCTGTTGCCATAGAAACGGGCTACATTCCCTCGCCCCACCCTGCTCAAATCATCTGTAATGTGTGAACTATGCTATCACAACACTGACAATTTTTAAATATATTTTACACCTCTATGTGGGCGCATGTTTGTGTCTGCTTTGTGTTTGTGTGCAGGAGGGCATGACAACTTCCGTAAGATGATTGATGAGGCGGAGCCGCTGGGCTACCCCGTGGTGGTGAAGAATGCACGTGGCCACAGAGGTAAGACAATCACCCATCTATTTTCTTCTCACTACACCACACCTCAAAAATCTGTACACTGCAGGCCCCTAACAGCAGCTCAGTCCACCCTTATATGAAATTCATTGACAGAGTGTTAATTATTAAGACCGTGGTGCTGTGACAAATACAAAACAGAAGCTTGTAATTAAAGCTGCAGCTATCAGTTAAATTATTAATCAAATATTCTACCAACTATTCTATCAATTAATTTAGTAATCAGATAGAAATACTTTTGCTTTAATAAAGATCAGTAGTAAATATACAAAAGAGAAAAAAAGACAAGTCTCTAAAAATGAACAAGTAATTGGTCTCCTTTTTAGAAAAATCATTTTTATAATACTATGCAATATAGTACTAATACTATACTCTACTGCATCATAGTCTACTAAAATACATATTATAGATCATTATACACTATACAGTTTAATAATACTCCAATCTCTAGTCTCGCTCAATGTCTCACCCACAACACTGTGATTAGTTATCTGTCACAACTAATAGCCAATCAACACTGAAGGCTGTGCATCACAGACTGACAAAAAGGACTGCAGGCCACTCAGGTGAGTGAGAGGAGTGTTGTGTCGAAGGGAAAGCTGCAGATATCGCCCAAGTTAAAAGAAACATCACAATCTTATGATCTATTTCTATGGTGACTAGGGCTAGATGATATAAAGATATTATATCAATATCAAGATAAGAGCCAAGATATTGTCTGATATGTTATATTGTGATACAGCAGCGTTATAGTAGTGTTGTCTTGTCCTGTTTTTAAAGGCTTTATCACAGTAAAATTTCTGAACTTAGCATATTGTTCTAGCTGTTCCTTTGTCTTTAACCACTTAGTCATTATATCCACATGATTGATAATTATCTATCAAAAATCTTAAGTTAATAGTTTGTGGAACCACTAACAGATATTCCTACAATATTATTGTAATATTGATGAATATCAATATTGAAATCTTTGGTTAAAAAATATTGTGGTATTTGATTTTATCCATGTTGTCCAGCACTATTATCAGATCATCATACATTTGCGAATTTATATTATTTTAGAGAAAATGTGCATATTGAGATATAAATTGCATATCACAGAATAGCCAAAGATTAGAGTTTAGATATTTTTTATAAGCCAAATTGCCCAGCTTTACTGACAACAAGCATGTCAGTTTCCCAGTTACACCGCTGAAAAAGCTCAAAGTCTACAGGATTTCACTCAATGGAGGTGAAAGTGATAGGTTTTAAATCAGTTGTTCTTCCTCTGCATTGAGATTAAGGAAATAATTACTTTAAAAAGTCACATCAGCAGTAAAACCGTTTCACACTATGTTAGTTAAATTTTGTCCAGGGTGCTGAACAGTCATTCTATTGCACAAATACTTCACTGTATATAGTTATATGGATTAAATGCAGCTTCAATGCAAAGAGGTTTTTTTCAAGGAATCGTTTCAGTCCTACTTGTTATGTTTGAAGTGGTCGCTTGGTTAGTTTACAAATTGACTCACATTTCCTCATTTTGCCTGAATTCACAGGGGACTTGTGTGGGAAGTTTCAGCCTTGTCATTTATGTTGTTCTTCCAAAAGATAAGCTCCAGTGTCTGTTGACCCATTAGCACTTTCCCATTCATAGTTATCGACACTTGAGTGGCTCTGCCATTGTATGGAGGAATAACAATAGGTCTTGGTCAGCCCAGACTACCATTGCAGTGCATTGTTAGGGAAAGCAGCCGTTGGTCAACCACCAACTTGACCCTTTTTATAGAGTTTGGCATCTCATGGGTTGCTTTCCTCCCCTCTGCGGTTGACCGTTGACACTGGCTGAAGTCCATCCTGCTTTCCTTCTCATGAGCAAACATAGCCTGTGAACAAACATAAAGGGCTATTTCAAAATCTTAAGAATTATTGGTATAGAGAACAGACAACGACGTCATGGCTCATTGCTGTCTGGGTAGTGGTCACCACATTTGAAGACGCCCATCTTTGTTTACATTAATTTCTCTTGAAGCAGCCACAAGCACATAGCAACAACAATCATAAATCAACAGGGAGAAAAAACATGAATGGACCGGGCAAAGACCAAGTGTAAGATTTCTTACCGAGAGGAGGAGGCAAAGGAGCATTACTTTGAGTAAATGAAGGAAATGAACAAACTTCATTCATACCAAACAACAAACAACACAGCTCAGCTACACCCTATGCCATATGGGCAGAGCCAGCAGTACACAGTTCACAGCAGTAAACACATGAATATGTGTCTCAGGAGATGTTGCTGAAGTTGAAGTTTGTTCTTGTTACAGTCGCGACCCTGCCTTCTTGTTAGGGCTGTATTTCTCATGTTACAGTATTCCACTGTGTTTTTAAGTTGGATATGGACACCACTGCAATGTTTACCTCCAAAAAAAAAAAAATAGTAGTAGTAGTCGATACTAGATCCCAAATTTAAATGTCATGTGCTCCTCCTGGCCAATTATTGGGATGTAAAATATTGTAATTCACAACATTATGTACACCTTTGGGTGCACACTGTCCAAACAATACATCATCAATATAAAGTAGTCATGTTCACACATCTCACTGAGTCACAGGATCATAATTCCATGCTTGTCTTGTTTTTGACTTGACTTTAGACTGTCCATCTTCACATCTTTGTGATGTTACCAAGGACTCGCCTTGTCATCTTGTTGAGATTGTCACGTAGACACAATGTGCACATACACAGGCAGCAGGCACATGATTTTCCCTGGAGCTGGAGCAGGGGTCAGAGGGCTTGACAAGCAGGAGATGGAGCCAAAAGGTGCTAATTAAAACAGGCGTCTTCTATCCTTTGTGAGAAACAATTCTGTGGCTGCTAAGAGGAGTGTCCTATCCATTATAAGAAACAGGAACTGACATGAGACTTGGTCAGCAGAAGCAGCTTTGTGTCAGCAAAACTCTGAGGAAGTTACCCAACCTCAACTAATGTTATACAAATGTTGGACCCCTCAAGCATTTTATTTTCATGTTAATATAAACAGGTATAGTGATCCAAATATTCTGAAAACTAGCTCACCTTTCCTTCCTTTCCTCTTCCAGGCAAGGCTGTGTTCCTGGCACGGGACAAACACCACCTGACAGATTTGTGCCACCTGATCCGCCACGATACACCCTATCTATTTCAGGAGTATGTCAAGGAGTCGCATGGCCGAGATGTGCGGGTGGTCCTGGTGGGCGGCCGGGTCATTGGCTCAATGCTGCGCTGCTCCACTGATGGACGCATGCAGAGCAACTGCTCCCTGGGTAAGAAGACACCTGAGCGTCAATGGATCCGTTTACAGGGACCCTAATATTCCACAAATAATCAGAAATTAAAGCTTGCCATGTAAACGGCTCAGTCAGAAGAGAGTGGCTCGATCCAGCCGGATCGGAAGGATTTGGGAGTGGTGCAAACATTTGTAATTCGTTAAATAGGATAATAATAACAATGTAAACACTTGCTCCAATTATTTCTCTCGAGTCCATCTTGAAAATTACCAGGTGGAAACACCTCTTCTTTGTGTACTGGTGGTTGGCAAATCAGAATCACTTCTTTTTCTTCTCTTATATTTCTGACCGATAGGATGCTTCACAGTGGGCAGTACCAGTTTTCACATGTCAAAAAAGTAATATTCTGATGAATGCTTTGGGACATTTTATCTGTTCACTTTATTTAGCATCCATGTAAACACTTAAGTTGGAAATTCTGATCAGAATGATTTCAATCAGATTGAAGCAGCATCCATGCAAACATAGCTAATAATTGCACAGTGAATTACACAACTGTTGAACACTGTCACACGCACATATTACATTACTGAACTAACTCGCCCTTAACCTCATTATAGTTACAAACAATGCCGGCACTGTTAGACTGGACCAGTTATGAATTTACAAGAGTAGTCTTTTTTAAATGTGGTTACTTTTAATGCACTAATTATTTGCACCATATGAAATCTGTTTGAGTTGCCTTGAGTCTTGTAGTGTTTTATTTCCAGTGGTGTGGTTGAATGGCTCCATAGTTCTTTGAGAACCAAAGCTGTTATTATTAAGATTTTATTTTTGGACATATAAAAGTAGACGACATGCATTAATTATTAACAAAGACTATTAGAGAGAGAAAAAACTTGAACTGGTGCTCTGTGTGCCACATTTAAGGGGTCACTAGATTGCTCTGATACTTCCTATACAGTATTTATTGCTCATAGCGCCTTCTAAATTTTTGATCAATGCTCCAGCTGCTCCATAAAACAGTTGGGAAAGCAGTGCCAAAACAACAAGCTTGTCCTGAATCTGCCCCAGAGACATCAGCAGCATTCCAGCTGATGAGTCTGATTTTCAATGTCAGAGCATGAGCAGTTTTGCTGTGGTTGTGGCTGTAATGTACTGTGACATATTTAGGACATCAGTCAACAGATTATTCTGCATTTATGTAACAGATCGTGTTGACACTTGTACTGACTCTAGGTGGAGCTTACGTAGTATCTGATTTTATGATAGTGAATATTTAAAATGGCAAAAATCTTTCTACCATTATTCACACATAGTGAGTTTATTTTTATGTCTGTGTCATGCCAAACACGTGGCCCATCCCACACGGGATTACAGGGCACCACCATATTTCAAAACATAGATACAAGGAAAAAACATGCCTGATATAGATTTCAAATGAACTGTAAACTAAGACGAACTGTTGCAAAGCTACAGTTCATGTATGAAACATTTAGATAAGCTAGTTATCTGGTGAAAGCCTGGGAACCAAGCATGAACAACCAACTTAATCTTTGCGCATCATCCATATTTACAAAATCAATACATGTAATTATATTACTGAACAATGACAATGTACATTAACATCCAAATGACCTGATTTAGCTAAAGGGTAGTTTTTTATTGGCACTTTGCCAGATGTTGTTAGACATATTAGAATAATTAAAATAATACAATGTGCCGCTCTAAAGTTAATTTTGGTTCATATTTGTGCATGATCAGGAAGCATCACACATCTTTTACTCCATAGATTAAGTATTTTTGACAGTCTGGACAGAACCACAGATTGGTGGGTATTAACCAGCTTGATGTCTCTCTCTGGGTTGTTAGGTGGTATAGGTATGATGTGCCCACTGAGCGAGCAGGGCAAGCAGCTGGCCATAGAGGTGTCAAACATCCTCGGCATGGATGTGTGCGGCATCGACCTCCTGCAGCTCAACGACGGCTCGTTTGTGGTCTGCGAGGCCAATGCCAACGTGGGCTTCATCGCCTTCGACCAGGCCTGTGGCATCGACGTGGCAGGCATCGTCGCCGACTACGCCCTGTCCATGCTCCCCAGCCGCCTCACCCGTAAGATGTCCCTGCTGTCTGTCGTGTCAAGCACCAGCGAGACCAGCAGTGAGGCAGAGGTGTGCTCTGTGCCCGCGGGTAGTGGCTCGCTACCTGAGGCCGTCTGCAACATGAGCGTGGGCTCTACTTCCAGCGAGAGCGATCCGGAGCTCGCCGAGCCCTCCCAGTCCTCCCTGCGCCAGTCCACAGCCCCAAACCTCCCTAATCTCCCAGTCCTCCCTGATCCGGCCTACAACTTCAACACCCTCCTTGCCAATGAGATCAAGTTATTGACTGAGTGAGATTCAAGCAGCTTCACGCACACACAAACACACAACAGGCATACACACACAAACACACCTGTACACATGGCAACAGACATTCCTTTTAAAAACACATATCAATCCAAAAACTATTAACACACAGGATGTTAAATGCAAAACAAGAGCAGAGAAAAGCAGAACACACACAGACACAGAAACACCAAAACATGAGCCTTCTCCTACAAACTTAAAAAAACAAAGATCTGAGGCTGCTCCCCTGACTCTCCTCGCTTTGCACCTGTATCCCCAAACCCCACGCTCCAAACTTAGCTTACACTGCAGCACGGTGGCGAGAGTGGGATATAGTACATACATTGTACAATAACGCCAAATGGGCCTCCTTGTTTCTCTTCTGCAAAATAGTGAGGGTGAAGGTGTTTTTTGGGGTGGGTGTGGGATTCCCATAAAGGCATACACCTGCCACATTTTTATTCTTACAGTACGATAACATTATTTAAAGAAGGATCTATAGTATGTTGTCTTGAAAAAAAGAGGTTTCCTGCTGAGACTGTAGTCAGGTTTGGTGGATTGGAGGCGAAATGAAGTGTTTTTCTTAAGTGATTAGCTCCTTGGAAAAGGAACATATCCTCATGGTAATGCTAGGTATATTATACTGTCAGTTTCAATGTAGCAATGAAGTGCACCTGTCAGGACTCAGAACAGGATGGGGACCATCCTGCAGCAAACGAAGGAGCAATTTCAATTACAAAATTCATAATAAGTAAAATGAGTTGAATTCACTTGTTACATGACTATGTGTCATATTTTGTAAATCCAACTGAAACAGATTGTATACACAATGTTCTTACCAGGTTAACGTGAAATAACTTGAAATATTTAAAATCCATAAAAAAACCCAATTTTGAATAACTGATATTAAAATATAGTTTGAGCTGCTACATGGACAGTGAATATGAGGCTGACATGGTCTAAAGCCCGACCGACATTAGCTTCTTGGGGCCACTGACACTGATACTGGACAGTAACAAAATTCCATTATAGATATATATCGCCCAATATTCTTTGTATAGAATATAATACAGAATATATATGGAAACAGTTTTTTTCCACCTATCCCCCAAAAGTGGTTTACACTTGTGACAAAGATGTGTGATGGAGGCAAGATATTTTACAGGTTACAATAAAGTTTATTGTCCAAAATGACATCAAGGCACTGAATCAGTAAACTTTCACTTGTATTTATAATAGTTATAAATAAGCAAATAGAACACATGTATACATATTAAATGTGAAGTATGAAAATGTACTAAATATATATTAAATGCTGCCTATAAAGCTAAAATATAAAAACAATCTGCATTATGCTGCATAAAAGGCTGCAGAAGTTATATTGGCACTTATTGGCCAACATATATGCCGATACAGATTGATATAGCTGTGATACGCCAATATTAGGCTGACAATATCAGTTGGTGGATATCTTGGTCGGGCTCTAGTCACAAGTTCTCTTTCATGCGTAAATAAGATTAATAGGTCACATGTCCATAGCACCAGTGCATTAATTAATGTCTCTGTTCACTGTGAATGAAGCAGGCTAACATAAATGTAAGAAAAACTACCTTAACCTGTGCAAAGTAGCAGAAATAACAGATAGAAATTCTGTAACAGTCATAGCCTGGAACATTAACATTAATGGAGTGCCATTACTCATTTTTTTATTTTACATTCCTAGCTTGTTTGATTAGCCTTACCTGCAGCAGCAGTCAGCTGCTTTTTAAAATCCATTAAATGTATAGCACTTTATGACAAACAGATGCATTTTTTCTTGCTCAGATGACATATTATTTAGGAAACTCTGAGACAGAGTGTGAACAAAATATACCTCAAAACAGTGACTTCTCACTGCCATAGGATGACATAGATATTCAAACATACAGTACATATCAGCCAGGATCCTTGTGGTTTTCTAATGGCCCCTGATCTACCAGGCCTTCCTTCCCTTTATGTCTAAGAGCTAAAAAGGTAGTTTTGTATTATTTTCTATTTCTTTTTTTTCTTCTTTTTTTTTCTTTAGCTTTTTTGTAAATACTTAGGTCGTGATTTAGCTTCAGTGCATACTAGTATCCAGCTGATGAAACTGGAGCGGCTGAAATAACTGCCAATGTTGAAATTTTCATAAGCTATTGTGGACAAACTTGTTTGTACAGACCTGCAATACTGAGAGGTTGAAACTGAAATTTGGTGCTAACATTTTTCTGGATTTGGTTAGTTGTGATTTCTCAGTCATATGATTTGTAGATTTTACTTTTGTTGTTTTTAAATTGTTTTTTGATAATAAAAAATAGGTATCTTAATCCACAAAATGCATGATGTACAAATAAAAAAAGGAAACTATATTTTTGCAGTCTCTTTGAATAGAATGTTACTTTTCTTTAGAAAAGAAAGGAAAAAAAATCCAGGGATTTCAGTGGCCAAGAGCTTTTTTGCTTATGGTTTTTGTTCCTGTTGATTTACCTCCTATACGCCTTCTGAAATAACTATCAACATAGAGGTTCATTGAGAATAATTTACAGCTCTGATCAAAAGCACAAATGTAAACCCTAAGTTGTTCCACATAGTGGCATCCATGTTTGTAGGCTCATAAATACCCCTTTCTGTTGACACACAACTCAGGGAAGCAGCCTGGATCTCACCCATGACCCCTCAAAGGCACAACATATCCACCCGAGCTAGAGACATGTCAAAAACACACCACATATCAAAAAGATACACAAACAACAATGAAAAAAAGGTTGTAAACTACAGTCCA
This sequence comes from Lutjanus campechanus, assembly GCA_027495735.1. Classification (NCBI taxonomy): domain Eukaryota; kingdom Metazoa; phylum Chordata; class Actinopteri; order Lutjaniformes; family Lutjanidae; genus Lutjanus; species Lutjanus campechanus. Next base: position 15,436 of record JAJHUR010079226.1, read on the forward strand.
AGACAATGTGGTGTATACCATGGTTAACATGCACTTTTTTTCCTTGCTTGTTTTATATTGTTCCTTGTTTTCTTCCTAATTTATGGTATTTTTTAAGGAGAAAAGTGGTTTGTGTGCACTAATATTGTCTCAATAAAGTGAAACCGCTGTGAAGCTTGATTTTATTTTCCTATCTTGTGGGCCGAATTTTACTAACCGTCTGGAATCTAAAAAGGGGCCTGCTTGAGGGTGCCAAAACTAAACCCACCAGACAACAGGGAAGGCAGCTTTAATTTAAAGTCTGCTGTCAAGTGATCACAGTGGCTCCACTGAGAGAATAACACCATTTACACTACTGTGATGTTGTCCATATCTAATATAATGAAAGTATCCTGACAAACAAACTGTGAAATCCCGCTGATGTCTGCTCTCCTGACATTCAAGGGCCAAAAAGTCACATCCAAACATAAAAACTTCTATGGGTGAGCTATCTCCAGTTGTTGTTGTCCCCTATTTTTTGAAGTCTTTTGTCTTTGTATTGAAGCCTGTGTCATTCCACGTTGTGTACATTGGTGTAAATCAAACATCACATATCCTTTCAAGACATTGAAAACCAGCCATAGGAAAGAGTGGAATGAATTTCTCTCTTACAGCCCGTCATTTAAATCTGTATTTTATACATCATCCATATGCAGACAGATTGGAGGTTCATCTACTGTGCCCTAACAACTTTCAAAATGCCTTTTCACTGTCTGGTCTCCTTTGGGAGCACTGATTTGAGGGCCAAGGTACCAGTTGAGTTGGCTTTCTCGCAGATCAGTGATAAAGTGGATAAATGGCGTGAAAGCTACTGAAAGAAATGGGTACCACATGCTAGTGACACAAGGAAGGAATTAAAAACAATTGTGTAAACAATGAAATACTCTAAAGTGTATTGGTATGTGTGGTGCTTGGCCAGCCTGGAACAAATATGTAGGGACCTCTGGACTAGTCACTGTGTGTACACAACAGAGCACAAGGTTACTATTTAATTCCAAACTGCTGCTAATGTATATTTGGCTCAAAAAATTAAAAAGGGAATATGCGGAAACCCAAGTGTTTCCACGTTTTGCTGCCTCTCAACACATAAAAATGAATCTGAATGCCAAAAAACAAACTTTTTGTTGTATAATTCAGTACTAATAACACTAGTAGTGAGATGATTTTAAAAGTTGATTCTTTGTTTTGATATAATGAATAAATGTTTCAGAATTGTATATAATATGTAGGATTTCACAGTGATCATCAGGTTTATTTTATGTCAATGTGTTTTAAAACGGACCTGAGGTTTGCTTAAAGGTTTACACTATACTTTGATTTGCAGGAGGAAAATGCAATGTTTATGCTTCAGTGGGATAATGCAGCTCTCTATTGATGACACATAGACATTAGAAAGCTCATCTTTAATTCTATCTGCAATGATGAATTGATGAAGATGTTCTGGATTGCTAGGTACGAGATAAGCAGAAACATTGCATAAATAAAAACAGGTTTTTAGCAAATGCCCTCACCATCATTCTGTTCTGTATCATTCTGACAGTGTTATAAACTGGATCCCAAAATCATGTAATTCACAAATGTGGAAAACGATGTAAATATATATCCCTCTCTTTTTTTTTAGATTAAAATAAAGATGAGTCATTATTCAAAACCAATGTACATGTGTCTCCTCCTTATTTTATCAAGCATTTGAGTATCAGGGCCATTCAATAGAATCTGTGCATTTCCCAGTACGTTACATGCATAAATATACATCTAAAGTATCTGTGTAAGTATCTGTGTAATACATTTTATTATCAAGCAGTGTCCTGCATTTTGTCCTAATTGTACCCAGAAGCCTTCAGAAGTCATTTTTTTGTATTATTGTGTGATTCTATTTACAATTTAGACATTTAAATACATTTTTCATTAGAAATTTATCATGTGTTGTTAAAATACACATTGCACATACAAGTCCTCAGGTTTTCACTCAGTCCTGTTACCCTGACACACACCGCCCTCTAAAATGCATGAAATTCTACAAATCACGTGATCAACAAGAAGTGCTGTTGTTTGAGTCTCCTGAAGTAAAAGACCAAAAGTAAATTGTCTTACTCTGTTGTTTTTTTTTTGTTTTGTTTTTTGTCTATTTTTGTTTATATTGTAAGTGATTCAGAATGTCAATTTCAAACATTAAGTCCTTTTACCTGAATTACTTCTGAGATGTTACGTATGTTTTTTCAAGATTTTTTTTATATTCAGAAGTGACTGTTTTCATTCTATTAGTATTGATGCCATGTGGCTAAATCTCATGTATTCAGTAATGCTATGCTAAAAACTCACTCTTGTTACTCTTAGTCGTGCATGATCCTCATTTAAAAGCCTTGTAAAAAATGGCCTGAGACTGACCACTACGTATTTTGAATAGTTTAAAGTGTTATTAAATACAGTGCTGAAAAAATATAAAGAAGGGAGTTTAATTTTTAAACGTTTCATGCAAATGGAAACAATTCAGTGGCATGGTCCATCAACATTTGTCTTTATATGCTTAGAGATACAGTATGTAACTGAGTACAAATATCAATTTCCATCCCCCAGAATTTTTGCATTATCCGCTTACAATACCAAATCATAACATCTGGGTAAACCCTAAATGACATCATAAGCTCTGTAGTCAAACATTTCATTTAATACCAATTGCATTGTTTCTACATTACACAGGGTAAATAAGTGTGGGGTCCTGATGGACCAGATCTTCAAGCAGGGCAGGTACGGTGACTAGTCAGAACTGGGATGTTGTTCTGGCTGCAGATTCTGCACCAGCTGCAGCAGGCCCTGGATGGGCTCTGTCAGGTCATGGTTTGGTATCAGCTGGCTGGCCTGCAGGGCTGTGCTGCAAAATCCCAGTGCCTGGCACACAAACAGAAACGGAAACAAACACAGCAGCTGCAGCTGTTAGACTCTCAGTCTCTGGGGAGAATAAAGCTGACTTATATAATAATATCACTGAAAATTAGACTGCAACTTGGTTGACTTAACTTAACCCACTTTACCCTCCTGACATCCTGATCTGCTAGGCTCTTACATTGTCCTTTATATTTTATAAATGAGAGAAAATTAGGATATAAAAGAATTGTTGACAAAACCATGCATGCTTAGATGGAAACACGCCAACCCCAATGTGGAATTCATTGAGGTTTTCACAGTGGCATCCATGGAATTCCTTCACTTTCTGAGGATTTATTTACAGCTGCGAATAAAGGCTGACACAGTAAGCTATTGGCTGTTTCTTCCATCCTTGCAACAACACCTTCATTCACAGATAAAAAGTGAATGAATTGAACCAGAATTCCCTCAAAATAACATCCTAATGATAAGAAATGCATGCTCTTACAATTATGTACTTTTCAAAGTACAAGCGCTAGCACTGCAACACACAGTGAAACCATGGTGTGGACAAGAGCATGGGTAGAAGTCAAACTACAGCCTAAATTGCCATTGCGCACTACGACATAAAAAGAGGAAAAGTGCTCATTAAAACTCCACGCCTAGTTTTTCTACTTTGTAGTTCAATAAATACAAGGAAAAACAGACAGCTGGACTGCACAGTTGACTTGTGGCTGCGTGGCAGTGTGAGTAAATCTTCCTTCAACCATGTTACAATGACACACACACTTGAACACTACTCACCACTGTGAAAAGTGCAACTTCATTGTCAAACTCAAGACATTACCCTGGACATTTTGGAAGTTCATCCTTGTGACACTTCTATCTGCTCTCACACTGAATAACAAGATCAACTTATTTTGGAAAGAGGCGTGCCAAAAAACTCACCGCCAAATAGTAAGTCGGGTGTAGCTGTTGGTGGAAAAAAACAAACAAACAAACAAAAAAAACTCCAGTTGTATTTCATCCAACCCCAAACCACCATAAACAATCAAACACAATTTATTGTAGTGTATTTGTGTAACTGTCTGGTGTTGGGTCTAGTTATATGTTTACTGTTTGCTAGAGTGAGGTTACTTATGCTTAGCCATAAAACCTAACCCAACCCACTGAACTTAGACCCTGACAAGGTTTTAAGTCTGTGGTTGTCACCTATCTGGTACAGAACCTCCTGCACAGTCAGTGGAACAGACACATTCCTTACACAATTGCTGCCTCATCCCCTCAGCTGGCATAACACACCAGAAATCTGCTCATTCATAGCACATCTTACACACACAAATACAGTCACAATACAGAGAGGTATTGCAGAGAGATTACAAACCAAGGTGGAAGTCAGAGTGTCAAGACAGCCAAGTCAACTCCAGCTAATTCAAACCTCATCTTTACGGCTTTACCAATTAGAAATAATCCTATCTTGAGACGGGCGTTTCTCTAAAGGGGGTAGTGGGGAAATGTGTCACTGTGTCAAACTGAACTGAATGCCCGGTCACCTCACCTTTACAGGGTCTCCTCTCAGGAACCACAGTATGGACAGACAGTGGGCCACCCGTGCAATCTGACTGGAGTCTTTTTTGGAGTCATTCTGCACAAACTCCAACATAGTTCTTAACATGTTGTGCGCTTCCGCCAGCTGGGCTTGGTCTGAATGAAAGTCATGGACAGAGACAAAGACGCAAATGCCATTTAGCTTTAACATGAATGCATTGTACACTTGAAATTTGAAAAAAGCCTGAGGAACTGCGCTGCGGCTAACAGGCTTAGCGTCATATGTAGGCCAGCAGCTGTGACAGAATGGTGCGGATGCTGCACAGCCAGAGATGTATCAGCACTGGTCTCTAGTCAGCCCTAAGCATGGTAGTGTAAATCTGGGGTTTAGCCTTCGGATTGCACAGCAAGACAGCTCAGCTAAATATAGTACTGGTGACCTTATTTTTCAGTGATACGTCAACAGATTTCTCTACTGTTTACAGGGTGGAGCAAATGATGGATTGTTGATGTCATTTTCTGATTGTGCACCGTGGTTGAATAGAATGGTAGAATTGGATAGGTGGATGAAACCTAAATGTATGGTTTTATATTGTTTCTAGTGGCTTTATGTGGTTCTATAATAAAGGGAGATCGTGTTTTCACTGTTTGAGCTACAACAGTGTGAAAGAAGCTCCCCTTCAACATCAGATCAGCTCAGTCAGTGCCTCACTTCAAAAAGCTTTAAAAAAAACAAAAACAAATTCATCTCTACAGACTGGCATTTATTTATATTTTTTATTTCAATTCAAATATTTCAATGCTGTTATTTTATATTTTGTTTTATCTCTCTATCTCTGTTTTACAAGACATACCATAGCAGGGCTCCAATAACATGTCAGGATTCTGGACATTTTCGATGTGGCTCTTGAGCAGTTTGGTTAGATGGCAGTGCCAAATACGAGCCACCTACAACAGGAGCAATACAGGATAATCCATGAAACACATGAACAAACACAGATTTGGTCAAATTGCCACATTATAATTACACCACATCTATTTTATTTTACCTCAGAGTACAAGGAAAGAGCTGTGGGCATCTTCCCCTGCTTGGCAAACACATCCGCCATGAGAAAGTAACCACCACAGGTGATTGTGCTATCCAGACCATACTCTTCACTGGCAAAGAATATCTGAAAACAACATCAGATAAATTATTTTTTTTACAAGGCACGCACTCAACAAAAGTATAAAGCCATCACTTGTTTTTGCTCCTATTTTACACAAGTTGAAGTTAAAAAAAATCTAAGACTTCCTCCATGTAGACAAAAGGTTTACTTCTCCCAAATTTTGTTCATAGATTTCTTAAAATCCATGTTAGTGAGGACTTCTCCTTTGCAAAAATAATACATCCTCCTGACAGGTGAGGCATAGAGATGCCACTCTAAAATGTGCAGCTTTATCTTTAAAAAAAGACATTTATTAGGCACTGAACTACTGCTATTTCACATACGGCTACAGATACCAAATTTCTTTTCCAGGAGGGAAGTCATGACCTGCCCTACTCTGCCTAATCAGTATCTCAATGTGCCATACCTGTAAGTGTGTGCATAGAAGAAGTCTTGGACAATCAAATCATGAAACATGGGAGCTAAAACAAAAGTGTTGCATTTATATTGTTGTTGGGCACACATTCATATATACTTGGTATTTCTGGTGTTGGGATGGTGCAAATAACATGAAAGTAATAACATATTGTGCATCATGACAGATGACCAATGTAGACCAGATAATGTTTGCATTTAAAAATGCAAGCAAAGTGTAGCAGAATATTTTCCTTCATTTTTATCATCAAAGTAGTTATTTAACAGTTAAATACTTCCTCTACAGAAGACATTTCTAGTGAGTGCACTAATTATGACACACATCATTTGCAAAGTTAAACAGAGCTGCTTCCAGGTTTCCAGTCGCTGTGTGGAGGCGGCCCAGACTCCTGTGCAGCCGGTGGTGGACTGCAAGACCACATTCTGGGCTCTTCAACATCGCCCACTGCGCCTGGGACAGGAGCTCTGCCACCAGGGCTACATTACCCAAACCTGGAAAGGCAAGTACAAAGACACACACAAATATATGTATATGCACACAGACACACAAAACAGAGTCAGGCATTCAACATCTTGGGAGAACATAGGAGACAATTTGAGCTGAGACACCATTTTATGTTCCTTCCTCACCCATGTTAGCCTCTGCCAGCAGCAGGTAGGCAGGGATCATTTGGACAGTACTGGGGCCGTGGACGTCTATGGTACAGCGCAGGCAGAACTGGGCAGCAGGAAGAGCCTCCTGGTGATTCCCCTCAGACAGCTTGCTCTGAGCCACAGACCTGCAAATCTCAATCAGCTCTGCCTGAGTAGGGAACCAAACCCAAGGTTACTTTTACCCTACTATTAATTCATCAAATTCTTCTTCCAGAAATATTACATAACAACAATTCTCAGAAATAAAACGCTTTTTTAATTTACTGACAGTAGTTGTGGGAATATTCAATATTAACTTCTATATTACTGTAGTAACACCCACATAATGAAAGCTCCTCTCCTCTTCCTCCTTGCCAATGAAAACATCAGCCCAGCTGTTGCCCTACCACTCCTCATCTATTCTGAATGTGTTTCACAACATTTTAATTTAGCTTGTAATGTGAAAGACTAGAAAAAAGAGGGGAGAAGAAGATGATGGGACAACAAAGATCCAGGGTTATTGTGTGTTTTTAGTTTAAATTTGATAACTTTTCCATTACTGTTTCCTGAGAGATAACATAATCACATGAGAATTTTCCAGATTTCACACGCTTTTTTGTTGTTAGACAGCAGTGGCGGGAAAAGTACTCAGATCTTTTACTTACTGACATAAAAGTATTAGTGTCAAGCATCAAAATACACTGACAGACTGTCAGACTTTAGAGTAATGTACAGTACTGTGCAAAAGTTTTAGGCAGGTGTGAAGAAATGCTGTAAAGTAAGAATGCTTTCAAAAATATAAAATGTTTATCTTTGTCAATATAAAAATGCAAAGTGAGCAAACAAGAAAAATCTAAATCAAATCAATATTTGGTGTGACCACCCTTTGCTTTCAAAACAGCATCAGTTCTTCTATGTACACTTGCACACAGTTTTTGAAGGAACTCAGCAGGTAGGTTGTTCCAAACATCTTGGAGAACTAACCACAAATCTTCTGTGGATGTAGGCTGCCTCAAATCCTGTCTCTTCATGTAATCCCAGACAGACTCAATGATGTTGAGATCAGGGCTCTGTGGAGGCCATACCATCACTACCAGGACTCCTTGATCTTCTTTACAATGAAGATAGTACCTTGTGACATTGGCTGTACATCTTAGAACCCCAGGCTGCTTTGAAATCTTTGCCTGGGAGAGACCTTGCCGATGCAGTATAACTACCTTGTGTCTTGTTGCTGTGCTCAGTCTTGTCATGGTGTCTGACCTGTGACATCAAACTGTCTTCCACAACCTCACCTTGGTAGCAGAGTTTGGCTGTGCCTCACACAGTTGATGATCAATAGCACCGATTGGTATAATTGGTTAATCAAACACCTGACTACGATCCCACAAAATCCCTGACTTTGTGCAAGTGTACCTAGAAGAATTGATGCTGTTTTGAAGGCAAAGGGTGGTCACACCAAATATTGATTTGATTTAGATTTTTCTTCTGTCCGCTCACTTTGAATTTTGTAAATTGATGAAAATAAACAATTACATTTTATATTTTTGAAAGCATTCTTACTTTACAGCATTTCTTCACACCTGCCTAAAACTTTTGCACAGTACTGTATATAACATGACTAGATTATAATTAGTGAAGTATTGATGTGTAAGCACTAAATGTTGCAGGTAAAGGTAGGGATAATTTTAAATATTTTATATGCTAGCTGGCGTAGCTTAATTCATAATAAAGAAATTCATAATTTATTACTAAATCTGCAAAGTTTAAAAACAAACAAACAAGTATGTATATAAAAGTACCATGTTAAATATATGGTATACAGTACCATAGTAGCATGAAATGTAATTACTCATGTACCTTGTCACATCCCACCACTGTTGGAAAGAATTTTATTGTGTTCCTACTTTAGATTTGGCACCTGAAGTCTTAATTAAGAAAGCTAAAACTAAAAACCTGAAAGCTAAACACTGGATCATTTGAAAAGAAATGAGAAATCATAGACAGACTTCTGAGAAGAACATTGAAAACCTTGATGGCCTGGAGACTTAGTTCAGAGAGAGTTCATGTTTTTCTTTGCATTTTTCTTGACAGTGGCAAATGTAAAC
>JAJHUR010079227.1:0-12770 GCA_027495735.1 Lutjanus campechanus
GCGGTAAAATATTTAGTGAGAATTCAGTGTCCCTGCTTCAAAGTCATTTCCATGCAGTTTCCCGCTCTATGAAAAATATTCTGAGCCGAGGTACAGTTTGTCTGGCCATCCAAACCATAACAGTATTATCTCATCACTAAAGCTGATTGTAAAACTGTAAGTTACAATTCCTTGACATGTTGTTAAAGGAAACGAGACTGTCAACAGATTTCTGGCTCTCCGGACTTTCTTCATGCTGTCAGTTTTGCATCCCGGTCATTTTCAGCTGCTCAGAGATGGCAGATGGTGCTACAAGCAAGTGACCAGCATCACAACACATTTTGGTGTGCAGCCAAAAGGAAGATGACATGATAAATTACTGCACTTCTTGCCTGGATGGATCAGTTAGTCAGTCTGTGCTGAAACCATGACTTTTATATTCCTTTTCTAAACAAGGACCATTTTTAAAAAAAAAAAGAAACTTCTCTGGTTAATGATAAAGAATGAAAGCAAGAAATCAGCAACGCTTCTTTAAAAAATAGCTTGAACAGCAAATAAGTGCAGAAAAATGTTTGTCTTTACATGAACTGACCCTCTCTAAGCCCCGCCCCCTTTGTGCTCTGCGCTCCAATAATAGTTGAGCAGGCTTGGTACCCAGAAGAACTAACTGTCTCCTCTCCTGTTTCCTGTACTTAGATCAGAGATGTATATGAACCTCGACAGGGAATTGCTGCTCAGCCTTGCTTCCAATTTTTCCCAGTGGCCACTCATGGTATTGCAGCGAAAAATCTCCCTGTCGCCCAAAAAACATTTTTTCCCATAAGCCATCATTTTAAAAGAGAAAACTGTGAAAGGACAGGACAAGGTTATGACTTTTTCTATTGGGAATTTTTGATCCATGTAGGTTTTATACTTGTAAAACTTTCCTGGAGCCGAGAAAGGCGATTCAAAAGCCTGTGACATCACCACAATGCAAGTCTGTGGGCAGAGCGGGAACTCGCGGGCAGGGCCAGTGGGTGAACCATACTGCGCATATTCACTGAGCTGCATACTGCAGAAGTAAACTTGGAGGTTAGGAAACTTTTTTGCCCTACGCACCAGGTGAACATCCCTCACTGAACTGAACGGGTGCCATCTTTGTGTCCAGTGTCTAGGTCATGTAAAATAAGCTATGTGCTAGGTTTGTCTATATTGAGAAAAAAAAAACAAACTGTGAAGATGGTTAAAAGATGTTGCTGGGGGACCTGTAAAAGTGACATGTAGTTATGCTGGCTAACCAGCTAGCTAACGACTTATCCGGTGGGCCGGTGTGGACATTGTGGAGGATTATAGTTCACACTGATAATAAACTGGACTGGGTGAAGACCTCTAACACCCTCTATAAGAAGGGCTGCCTCTATTTTCCGATGCGGCGGAGGCCCTTCAACATCTATGCTCAGGATGCTCTATTAGTCTGAGTGCTGTCCTCTGTGCTGTTGCATGCTGGGGCAGCAGACTGAGGGTAGCGACCTCCAACAGACTCAACAAACTGATCCGCTGGGCCAGTGACGTAGGGGTGGACTTGGGCGGCGTTGAGATATTGCATGCGTGCATATCAGTGTAATTTTGATATTTTCCTGTTTAGCAAAGCAGTTCCATCAAATGAAAGTGAATAAAATAACTTCCATAGTTTTGTAGTTTTGATCCCACCAAGCAATTTTGCATTATTTTCCTTTTAAGAGACAGCCACATAATTGTAGATGTCCGTTGATGTGGCTGATGTCCAAATATTAGATTACAGTGCAGGACATAGGACATAACAATCATAATGCTTTATCTTAAAGGGACAATTCACCCCAAAATCAAATATACATATTTATCCCCTGGCCTGTAGAACTGTTTATCCATGCCAGAAAGTGCCAAAAAAAAACTACATTTGGAAAACTCAACTGCAACAGACCTAATGCGAGAACATTTTCATATTCTTATCTTAAATTTCTCATACTTTTTTGTACGAACAAGCCACTCAGCTCTCGTGACTTAAGATAACTGCTATATGAGGCTTGTAAAGCATAATTAATGCCCCAATAATACCATATAAGGCTGCGCTTCCTGGCCCATATGCCAAGAAATGTTCATTGCACTCTCTGACTGCCAAGGGTATTAAAAAGCCCTGCTTCTTCCCTGAACCACTCGTACAATCAAAATCAGCCTTTTGTGCCACATCCGCGGGGGTTCACTAATTTGGCGTGCTTTGTTTAGAGCGGTGAGTCGTGTGTCCTTGGAACACAGGCTCTCCTCAGTCGCTGTTGGAGTGTGCCACTGCACCCGAAACCACGGAGCGCCACAGGCTCACGTAAAGAGTTTCCCCCCTCAGAGCAGGAGAGGGTCAGAGCAGCACCTTCAAATAACATTTCTGGTGTTTCGCAAAACACGGAGAGGCAGAGGAGAAGACGTGAGAGGGAGAACAGTCATCTCACTGCTGCACAGCCCCCAGAGACACAGTCCCTTCTCTCTCTTCGCACTCGCACATGTACAAGCACTCAGACGCATACAGGTATACACACACACACACACACGTATACACATAAACACATACGGGGGCAGCAGCATGGCCCGTGTTCTGCTTCGACAGGCACAAGCACAGGCAGTCTGTTGTCTCTGGCAGCCAAACAACTGGCCAATGACGTCTCTCTGGCCCACTGTGTCAGAACATGACGAATAGTTTTATGTGCCATTATCCAAAAAGGTTATGACAACAGGAACACATGCTATAATGTCTGAAAAGCAGAAGTTTATTCGAGAACTCGGGCGTTAGGACGGGGCTGTAAACTTTCCCCGTGTGTGTAACTTGGAGATGAACCAAAAGCAGTGACACGCTCAGTTTTGCTTCACACTTTCATAACCGCGAAATAAATAACAAGGAATTGTGCATGTGTATGTGATGATGTGTGTGTGAGAGAGACGGTTGGATGTTCTTGGCTCTTTGTCAGCAGTTGGATTATTGCTTGAATGGACTCGTTTTGTGCTTAAAGACTGTGTAAACCAATAACAAATATGTGTTCTGAGTTTGAAATTAAATTAATTAAATTAATTAATTAATTAAAAACATCACCAATACATACAATTAGGTCTCAAAATCAAGAAAAAGGCAGTTTTCTTTGCTCCGAAATGCTGGTGGAATGTCCGCTCCACTGTCTCAAGTGTCACAGACCACTACAATCTCAAATATGGACGCTCCATCTAGCAGCTTTATTGGACTTGTACAGGCATGTTTGAGCCACCACAGCCAGAGGACATGTCAGTCTGCAACAGGTTGAAACAGTGTCAAGGTGTTGGAACTGAAGTGACCAGTAACTGCGGGCTGATTTGAGCTGAAAGAGTTGCTAAAGGTTTAAGAGTGACCGTAGGTGAGGGTGAGTGGTGGGGGGTGGTGTCGTTCATAGGTCGGCTCGCAGGGCTTATATAGTGTTCAGGACATATGGCTCTGTTGCATCACTGAGCCATATTTCAGGCCCGTTCAAACATAAAAAGATATTTTTGGGGCCTTTTAAGCCCTTATTTCCTTTATTTAGATAGGACAGGTGCAAAAAGGACAAGAAAGGGGAACAGTGAGTGGGGAGATGTCATGAAGCGAAGGGCCACAGGCTAGAATCGAACCCATGGCCACTGCAGAGGACACACGCTCTACCAACTGAGCTACCAGGGCACTTAATATAGTCACATATTAAGTTAGCTAATGTTAGAAAAAACATTTGCTTACTAGCAAGCTAATGACTGATGTAGAGTAGCTAGTTAGGTAGCTAGTGTTTTGCCAACAGCAGCTATCAAATGTAACCAGCTAGCTAATGAATGATGTAGATTAGCTAGGTAGTTAGCTAGAATTTTGTTCACATCAGCTAAATAAAAATGAGACTGTACTATATGTCATTTTTACAGGTCCCACAGCAACATATTTTAACCATCGTCAAATAGGGTGCCCCGATATAGTTACTTCTTAAATTAGTTGTTAGAAAAACACTAGCGAGCTAATGGTTGATGCAGATTGGCCAGTTAGTTAGCTAGTGTTTTGCTAACAATAGCTATCAGACGTAACTAGCTAGCTAATAAATAAAGTAAGTTAGCTAGCTAGTTAGCTAACATTAAGATGTGACTCTACATATGTCACTTTTATAGGTGCAGCAACATATTTTTTAAAAATTGGTTTTCTTTTCATTACAGGAAACAGGAGAGGAGAAAGTTAGCCAAGAGTCCAGCAAAAGGGGCGGGACTTATGAAGGGTCAGCTGTCTTTGTTGTTTCTAGCTGATCTGAGTTAAGTTCCCTAAACACACCCCATATTGGCTATGTATGTTCAACTAATGCAACTTTTTACACAACTTTTCAAATTCCCTTTGTGCATGGGGCAGCAAAAGACGCAAGCCATATTTCAGGCCTGTCAAAAATTTTTTAAAAAATCCTGAACACAGAGGTGGTGAAAAACAGTTTAATGGTCTAACTCCACAATTCAGTGCTGCATAGTTCTCAGTCTTGTCATGTTTTGAGCAGTTATTTTCTAACATGTACACTTTGTTTAGAAAAAAAATGAGTTTCCTTTACACAGACTTAAAATTTTTTCCTATTCCACAGAAATTCAGCTATTTAAAGCCTGACTTAAATGTCAGAGCAGAAGAGAAATCAAACCCACTCTTGATTAGAACTGGCCCACAAACCTGTAAGATTCCTCTTGGTGTCCTTCTGTGGGGTGCAGAGGGTATTTTTAGCTTCTTAAAATGTGTAACACTGCAACTCGCTCTCTCTGTGTGCAGCCAGATCTTCAGAGCCCAGAGCTCTAAGTTAACCATGACAAAGCTAATTAGTCAACCATAACAAAATTTGAAAACTGTTATCGTTATGAGTCACCCCATAATTTGGAAACTTGCAGTGTTTTTGGCTGTTATGTAGTACTATTCCTGCTCATGAGTGTGTGGGAGCCACGTGTCAACAAAATATTTGGAGTTCTATTTTTAGGGGGAACTTATTTTTGAACACAACATAGTTTTATGTCCGGGTTAATTGGGTGATAACGGCTACTTTTTGGATCATAAGTAAACTGATTTGAATACTCCATCACTTGTAGCTTAAAGTCACATACACAAAACAATGTGTGCATCATCTCGTGTGCATCAACACTGTATGATATATACAGTGTTGATGCACATGAGATGATGCACACATTGTTTTCTCTTGTTGTTGTTGCTGCATTATGATGCAATAATGCGTTTTTCAGGTGTTGCTAAATCTGCTACAAGGAACTTTCATATTTTGTTGATTTTGGAAGCCCCTGAGGATGAAAGCAGTAATATTAGTATAGTAATATAGTAGTTATAGTTAGTATGTAATACATGATGCATGAACAATTGACTGTTCCTAAGTCCCGCCCCTTTTTGCTCTGTGCTCCAATAATAGTTGAGCAAGCTGGATAACTCAGTCAACTTTTTTTTGCCTTCCTGTAAAAGCGACACATGTATAGTCACAGCTTAAGTTAGCTCGTGTTACTAAAACCTAGCTAACTAGCTAGCTAATGATTGTTGTAGATTAGCTAGCTAGTTAGCAGGTGAATCACTGTTGTAGATTAGCAAGGCAGTGAGCTAGTGTTTTACTAACATTAGCTAATTTAGGATGCAACTCCCTGTTGGCTATATATCGCTTTTACAAGTCCCCCGGCAACATCTTTTAGCCGCCTTCAAAATTTGGTTTTCTTTTCAACATAGATGAGCTGAGCACAAGTACACAAAACAGGAAAGGAGAAAGCTGACACAGTCACAGGCTCGATCAATTCTTATTGGAGCACAGAGTAAAACGGGGGAGGACTTCAGGAGGTCAATTAGGACAGGGACACAGGATTAGAATACAATTTATATTCATCCACTGTGTCTTAAAAGTTCGCTGCAACTTATATATTTGATGGGGAGCATTTATTCATAAGAAAGTATGAATTAATGTTTGACAAAATTGAACCACTTTGGTTTAAATCAAACCTCTTGGACCCACACAATCCCTTTATTTTTTTTCCCTGTCTCTTTCAGTGAGAATTATCTTTAAGGCTGCACAGCTACAGCAAACAATATGTCTTATTATAAACCACAGAGACATTACATCATCCTACAGCACCATTTTGTGAAGAAGTCCTGTCATCCGCTGTGACAGGTCACACCATAAAGCGTAATGTTTTCATATGATGACAGTATAAATATATACTATCAGGATGTATAAGTGTGGCTGTATAAGCAAACACAATCTGATAACCTGATGAAAGCCAAAATTTAAACACTCACACACACACACACATCCATTTCTCTTCACAATGATAGATGACACTGTTACAACACTTCCTCCGTACAACAGGAGGAGAGTGTCTGGACAACATCTCTGAGGGCAAAGGTCAAACAATGTTATTATCATGGCTAACTCTGCCAAAATGTGATTTACAGTGTGCTAGTGCTGATGTACAGCAAAGACTGATCCCTGCTGGAGCCGGCCCAGACTCCGCTCCTTTATTGCACCTGCGGGTCACCACGTATGGGACCATGTCACAGTTCGGGACTGTGACTTTAAAGCTGTTCAACACTTAGGAAAGTCGTCAACCAGTAAGAGTAATAAAATAAAACCAAAACGTAACTATTTGGCATTCGTGCATTAAGTTTTCTAAGTTTTTACGGAGCTTAAATAAGAACAGTTTGTACTGCCAAATGTCCACCGTCCATTGTGATGGGATGACTAAAACATGAGATTTATACCCTGATTAAACCTGACTGATTGTACTGACCCGTGTTGTGTAACACCACTGTAATAAAACACTGTTTCTATGTTACATCATATCTCAAACTACTAATGGGCGGAAAAGAGGGCTCATAAATTCCTTACACAAAACAAACTGTACCCAAACTTTACACTGATGTTTTTGACTCTTTTGCCGGAAATTCAGACCAAATACAGGATTTTTCAAATCAAGTCAAGTCAGTTTTACATAGCCAGATATAACAAATAACAAATTTTGTGACACCTGGGTCTTCTACAGCAGATTTGTGAACCCCAGGGTGTCCTCAGAGTCACTGCAGGGAGGCCTGCATATTAGTTTAATCATTTTTTGAAATTTTTGTTTGTATGTCTGAAAATACACATGAACATAAATCCAATGTATTATTAGCAATGGTAATCCTCGTGTGGGTCCGTGTGCAATCATGTGAGCTAGCTAACCTACTAAATCACTGTGCAGCACGTGTTCCTACCGGCTAACTAGTTAGCTAAGTATTAGTGTAACATATTGGCCAATTTGTGTTATTCCAAGTGTGAAGACATTCTTGTGAGCCACAGGGGATTGTTTTGTAACTTCATGAGCAACAGATTGTGACAGATTCTTTACCTCAGAAACCACAAAATGGGAACAGGTGAGGCTAATGTAGCTAACATTAGTCATGCTACAGGTAAGCACAAATAAGAGAAGACCCAAAAATATTTGATGCAATATAGTACATAGCAGGGGGTCCCTGCTCTCTCTCTCTCTATCAGCTAAAGGGTCCATGGCGTAAAAACGTTGAAACTGCTCTGGAACCTTCTTTCGGATAAGGTCAACCCAAACCCAAAAATCCTTTAACAGGGGTAAAAATGGAAGAAACTTCAGGAGGAGCTACAGAAGAGGGATCCCGCTCTCAGGACAGACAGACATGTAATAGATGTGTGTACAGAATACGGACCGGTGTTGTGAAATTACACCAAGAGTGACAAAATTATATAGATTGTAAACATATATGAAGCATATGGATTCGGGAAGATGTCATGTAACTTGGGTTTCACCAGACAGAAAGAAACTGAGCTGCAGGACCTCGTCTGTCTATGTCCCTTCATTTGATGTAGCTTGTTTCTTTGTCTACTTAGTTATGTGTGAGAGAACAACACAAGAGAAATGGATTAGAGAGATATTAATCATGTAGTGTGTTTCACTCTTAGTGCATACATAAAATAATGTGGAATCTGATTATTTTCAGTAATATACAATAAAAAAATAGAAATAATAAAAACATAAAAAGAACAATAACAGGCGTAGCTTGGGACTTGAATATGTTATAGGCCTATTGAATTGTTTTAGAAAGGAAATTCTTTGTATAAATAAGTAATAATTGCTAAAAGACTAATAAATTAATAAAATAAATGCTGGCTATAATGAGACCTTTTGTAGTAAATAAAAATAAATAATTTAAAAAGAAAACCTTTTTGAATATTATGATAATTTAAATGAATGAATCTGAAAACTTTTCACGGACCTCCTAGCATAGGGTCATGGACCTCTGGGGGTCCCTGGACCCCTTTTTGAGAACCACTGCTCTACACTATGGACACATGGAAAGAGGACAAACCATATAAACCCGCAAGAACTAAAGCTCAGCCACAGCATTCACACAGGTGAGAGAAGAAACAAACACATGGGTGAGAGAGGGAGAGAGACAAGAGGACAGGCTGAATCTCCTGGATGTTTGTCCTGCAGGACGAAGATACAGATGCAAAAACATCTGGAATGACAGAGTGAAAGGAGAGGATACGGAGCAGAAACGAGGGAGAGGCAGGGATAGAGATAGAGATAGGCATGCAGCTGTGCTTGTGGGGCAACAAACAAACAAACAAAACAAAACAAACAGAGGGTCAGCGCTTTTTAGAGGGTTTACAGTTTTCTCACCAGCAGGACAAACATGAACTAGAAGTGCTGAGCTTAAAAGATTCAGTGTGCCTGGTGGGGATCATGCGATCGCTCGCATGCTTGCGTGCATGTTTGAGTGATCAACTGACCTGGAGCTTGTCTGCAGCTAATCACAAACACCACTGCATCAATCAGCCTAATTCTTTCTGTGAACATTCATGACTGTATACCGAAGGACCTCTGTGATTCAAAATTTTTTGAAAAACCTTATTTTATGCTTCCATGCCAGCAACAGCCGTGGCCACAGGCGTTTTCACTGGCTTTTCAGGGTCATCCCATTCTTGAGAAAGCAACATCTCAAAACCACCTCGAGGAAATTTCCTCAAACTTGGCACAAATGTTCACTGGGACTAAATAGTGGACTGATTAGAGCTTGGTGGTCAAAGGTCAGAGGTGAAGGTCATTGTGACCCCATGTCAGTCCCATTCTCCTGAAAGCGATATCTCAGGAGCGCTTGGAGGGAATTTCTTCAAACTTGGTACAAGCATCAACTTGGACTTGGGGGTGAATTCATTGGATTTCGGTGGTCACAGGTTACAGGGCAAGAATTCACATGCTAATTCTGACAAAATTACACACAAATATCTGATAGGATAAAATGATGAGGGGATGACATTTAACATCCAAAAAGTCAAAGGTCAACTTCACCTCTCTATCAAGTCCTCGCTACTCTTCTGTAATAATAGTCTCTAAGTGAAGACAGCATGTTTCTTGCTGGAAATTATTCACTGGCATCACACACATTACAGTGAAAGCCTCAATTTTGCCAAAAAAACAAAACAAAAAACAAAACGTCTTTTATTAAATTCCTTTAAAGTCTTCACTACATACATTATATGAGTCTGGACAGACACGGATGTAAACTGTAACTTGACTGGTTGATGAAGACATACAGCTGTGAGGCAGTTATTCTATATTTTGACCATTGACAGCATTGACGTTCTCACTCTTATTAACTGGTCACTAGGGGCCGCAAGTGATCAACAACTGCTTCAGTTTGAAAACTAGTTTCGGCTCGGGACAACGTATGTGGAGGTCACGTTAATGTTGGCAGAACTTTGCAAATCTCTGCCACTTGCATCTGGTAATTGTGGCGTCATTGCAGTAGGTGCTTCACCATCTGTTGCCTGGTGAGGATCTGAACTCTGCTCTCTGCTAGTTGAGACTGAAGCCGATCTGCTGGGCAGATAATGGTAACAGACACAAGACCCGAGCCACCCAGAGAATAAGTAACTAACCGCAACTTAAAGTCTGGAAGGGAAGCTAAAAAAATGGTGAAATATTGTTACGTCTTCCAGTTTTACAAAAGCTAAAATTCCAGCTGCAGCCGTCTGAACCCTTTGACTTTCAGCGTGTGTCAGGCCTGACAACAAAACACAATACTTTTCCCTCTCACAGAGCCAGTTTGAATTAATAATACTACAGAACGAGATGACAGACTTGAAATAGCTTTATGTGATTGCAGTGCATCCTTTTAAATCCTCTCATAAAATGTAGGGCAAACAGGTGAAGGCTTCTAACTTGTCCTCGGCCAGTCTGCCACACAGGAGGCAGAGGATGATGTGATTTAGGATTTTAATCCAGAAAAAAAAAATCATGGTTGGCAACATGATTATTGCAAGAGCTAAATTCTGCTCTTTGTTGTTTTGTAGGATTGTGCTTTTCATTTTGTGTCTTTTTTTTGGGAGGGCATCCATGAAAATGACACTGGGTGCATATGACAGGTTTCTATATACACTTCATAAAAACATAAACACTTTTGTTGAAAAAGTCTCAGACTTCTTCAGTCAGTCAGAACAGTGGAGATAGATTACAGCTCTACTATCTACTGGTCAGGGGGTTCAAGGGGTCTTTAGTCCATTAAGTTACCAGTTGATTGAATGAAAATGAGACCAACTATTTTTAAAATCTCTTAATCATCTCAGTCATTTCTCCAACAAGTATACAAAAAACATTTCCTGGTTCCTGCTTCTTAAATGTCAGGTTTTCTTTGTCATTTATGACAGTAAATGAGGAGTCTTTGGGTTTTTGACTATTTTTTTGGGCAAAAGAAGTCATTTGAAGATGTCGCTTCGGTCTCTGGGAGAATTTCTGAGCATTTTCCAGTTATGTGACAGACAATTAGTTGACTAATCGTGAAAATAATTGGCAGATGAATCAATTAGTTGCAGGCCTGTATATCACAACACCAGGCTTGCGGAATGATGGATTACATGTAACAAGATTATGTAATCAGGACGCAAAAAAAGGTAGCTGTTACTTACAATTACTGGGGGAAAAAAAAGATGCAATAGGATTACAGTTACATTTAATAAAAATGGGGATTATCAGCAGGATTACCATTTAAATTTTAAAAAAATAATAATAATAACTATAAACTACCATGCACAGTGTGCACAGATTACAACACTTCAGAGTCTCACAACACCACTGAGTGAAACCAGCTGATCTTACAGCTCGCAATTCATTATCATGTCCTACAGTGATAAAAATGCTTCACTGCCTTTACTTTTAAAACGTAAAAAGGGGAACAACATTTCGGTGCATGTTCTGCCTTCAGCTGTGAAAACCAGCGGTGGACAAAGTACTCAACCCCCAGTACTTTAGCCAAAGTACAGATACTCCTGGTCAAATATTACTTAACTACAAGTGAAAGTTACTCAGTCAAAATTTTACTCCAGTTAAAGTACTAGAGTACTTGCTTTTAAAAATACTTAAGTATTCAAAAGTACAAATTACAAAGTGCATTTTCTAACATCAATGCATTGTTGTATTGTTCTCACGGTGCATTTACAGACCTTGTAACTCTCTGAAACCACCTAATGATGCGCTGACTTGTTTGTAGAACTGCTCTGCTGCACAAAGCCTGTAGAAACACCTATAAGAACTTCAGCATGGAAATGCAATCAGAAACAAAAAGGGACAGCTATCGTCATTTTCTGATGCAACTGTATTAAAATTACTGCATAAAATTAGACTGAAGCCAGCTGTGAGGAGTTCTCCAAGTCTGTGAAATGACTGAGATTTCTTTCTGGCTTCAGGGGCAGAATACATAGGCTATACATTAATTATGGGGTATTTTTCACCGCAATATTTTCTCCTGCTGTCGCCATCACCGCGTTCTGTTTGAATGAAAGAGGGAGAGCTTGTTTACACCTGGATGACGTATTTCTGCTTTTACATCAATCCCAACGTAGTGGAGTCAAAAGTACAATATTTGTCTTTGAAATGTAGTGGGGTGAACGTCATAAGTCCCTCAAGAACCTCAAGTACAGATACTCAAAAAATGACCTTCAGTACAGTACTCAAGTAAATGTACTTCATTACTGTCCACCACTGGTGGAAATGCCGCCATCACCCAAGACTGGACATCTAATTTCACTTTACATTCACAGGTAACACCACCTGCTAATGTTAGCTGCAGAGAAATCCACCCGCAAATGCTACTGAAAGGTATTCTGGGAGTTTAGCTGGTGATGCTGGTGACCAGCAATGTAAAAGTAGCCCTCCAAAACCTCCACAACATAGCATCTTTATTGATATTTTCTTACACTTCTTCGCTCTCAGTTTGTGACATGTTGAGGTGGCTTCAGCCTTTAGCTGAAAAGAAGGCGACAAGAGTGGTTCAGACTAGTTTTCAACCAGAAATCAACACTCAAATCCCGGCTGGTGCTCACCGGGTTCTATCCCTTTTTGGGTCTCCTGTCATAGTGCAGTACCTCTAAAATGTATTACGGGATTAGCACAGTTAATTCACATAATGGGGCCGCTCCATCTTCCAGAACAAGCCAGGAAATCTTCATGTAAACATGGCATCCATCCACCGCACACTGAGTCACGTCCAGGGCGCACTGCTGCCGGAGCCTGCAGAATGAACAGGAACACGGGGAAAAAAGAGCTGAAACGTGACGGAGGAATCACCGGAGCGGCACAAAAAAAAGAGGGGGATAGCGTCTAAGTGGGAGGGGAGAGACACAGAGAGAGACACTGAGGAGGAGTGGAGGCAGTGGCCTAGATGTGTGAAACGCCAGGGGTTGCTTTTTTGGTTCACTGGTTGAGTACTGGGGGGGGGGGGGGGG
>JAJHUR010079228.1:0-32409 GCA_027495735.1 Lutjanus campechanus
CTCTCAAAAGAATCCCCTGGGTGTGTTCTTGATAAAAACCATGGAATAGAAAAAGGTTTTTGGTAGAACCCCTTCGGTTGGTGCTAAATCAAACCGTAGGAATATAAACAGGTTCTCAATAGAACCCCCTGAGTGTGTTCTAGATAAAAAAACCTTGGAATATAAAAAGGTTCTTGGTAGGACCCTCTGGGTGGCTTCTTGTTGGCATCCTTAAAAGGTGAAGAGGCCTCCACGGAGGGTTCTGGGTGGAAGCATTACACCACAGAAGGGTTCTCTATAGAATTTTTCATAGGGGGTTCTGACTTGACCCTTTCACAAATGTTTCTAGGCATAAGCCTTTCTGTTGGGTTCTTGTAAAGCTCTCTGAAAGGGTTTCAAGTGAAACCTTTATCAAAGGTTCTAACTGGAACCAAATAGAGTTTTCCTATATGACAGGCTAAAGAACCCTTTATGGCTTTAGTATTTCTAAGAGTGTAGTTCTTGCAAGCATATGATGGCGTACCCCACCCCATTTGAGGTGTGCTCCCAGTTAATCCAGACATCGTCCTGGTTTGGAGGCAACGCACGGACATGTTGCATCTCTTAGGTGTTTAATTGTGTTTAAATGTCAGCGCGAGTGATGATACTATTGGGAGATCATTACAGGCCTCGCTGGCTTAAATAAGCTCACTTCTAACCAGACAGCAGAATGGCACTGTTGATTGGCTGTTTGACTGGCAGAACTGATGTATTTTCTCCTGCTGGAATTTAATTTGCGTAATCATGGAGGCAACCTTTTAGAAATCATCGTCACATTGAATGCTGGTTTGATTGATAACTACAAATCAGCTCTGGGCTTTGGTCTGTCAGTCATGCTTCTGTCTTGTTTGTGGGAAACAAAAGAGTTCGCTACAACCCAATCAGAATGTGTTATTTTCATTGAATGTTGTAAAGGGGGACCAGCACGCATGTAGCTCATGGTCTTCTCTCGTATTAATAACGATCAGGTTGATTAGTTAATAGTTATTTCATTAGGGTGGTTAGATCACCAGAGTCTTAATGGTCTGGTGCATCTTAATCTTATTTATATAACCGCCTGTTAATTTACATGTCTGCACCACTTGGCCATGTAAATAATGATGTTACCAACATACTGGAAATCCTGTTGTGTGTGTGTGGTTTTAACAGCCCTGAGCACTTTTTCCTCTCCACTGTGTTCTGTGGTGTTCTTGAGCCATGTTAGATTGCCTTTTTTTCAGTTTAGGGTTGTGAGCAACAGCTTGTTGCAGCAGCTTGTTGCTCACAGGGTTGAGCACTGGCAATCAGATGACAACCCGGTCAAAGCTGTACTTTGCAAGAACATTTGTTTTTAGCCAAGCTAGCGGCATGGTTCTAGGGATGGCAACGTCCACCACTTTTGTCCAAACTGAAATATCTCCACAGCTATTGGATGGATTGCCATGAAATTTTGAAAAAACCAAAAACATCAATGTTCCACAGATGATGGATTTCCTGAGAGCAGTGTAAAAATAAACAGCTTATTTTAACTTAAAAAAGTTAGTGTCCCGGCTGTTGTTGACTGAATTTGAAAAGACACGTTGAGGTGATTTTGTAACGATTCAAAACAAATAAACTTTTCTCAGTGAAATAAACTTTGGTTTCAGGAAAGTTTTAACTCTGAAACAAAGCATGCTGGGAAGTCTGCTGATATTCTGATCACGTTTCTTCAGGAATTTCAATGAATGGGTCGACTGAACCCTGTACAGTACATTCATTCAACTCATCATTTCAAGTCAAAAGACTTTAAGTTAAGAACTCATGTTTGTAAGTTCTTAAAATAAATGACAGAAATTTTAAGTTTGATGGAAAAAAAAAATTATATGATTTTTTTAATAGTGAGAGAAAACCTACAAAACTAATATTCCCATCAGCTGTACTGCTGCACATTTTAGCATGCTAACATGCTAAACTAAGATAGTGAATAATAAATAATAAAAATAGGTAGTAAGTAAATAAATAAATGATAAAAATATGCTTAACATCAGCATGTTAGCATGTCATTGTGAGTATGTTAACATGCATGTGTTAGCATTTAACTGCCTAAGTACAACTTTATTAGCCAGTAACATGGCTTTAGACTTTTATTCATTATACAAAAATGAGATTTTTAGTTGCTTGGTAGAAATAACAGATTCACCTCCTATAGTAATTTTCACCCAATTTTGCTAGGTTAGATGGTGTAAACATGCTATGATGTCCTTTCTGCTGTCTTTCTACAGGTTGGGCTAAATATTTCAATTTACTTCAAGTAAAGTTAGCAGCTTGTTGCAGTTTTCCTCATTTTTCTCTACATGTTTACATACTGAAAGTTTTTTTTTTCTGAGCTGCTCACTCTAGAAGTGAACCTTGTCTGTAAACTGTAGCTTTCCCCATGCATGGCGACAAAAACAGTTCAGGTAGAAATGACTTTAAACTGATCCTCTTCCATTTAAGAATCCACAAAGAAAGAAAGAAAGAAAGAAAGAAAGAAACTACGGATCCATGCTCTTTGAAGCAAAGGGATGGTCAAAGGCGTGTGTGCATGTGTGAGACATTGCACATGTGTTAGTCCCTCAGGAGGTTTGATCCAGGGTGAAGGTTTGGCTGTCACTCCTCATCCCCATATCACTGCAGGGGCTGTATGTGTGGGGGGGGCTGAAGGTTTTCAAGGGGCGACAAACGGAAGTTCCTCATGGAAGAACTCCATGAAAGCTGACAGCTTAATGTTAGCGTCCTCCGACCTCCTTGCGCCGATCCTGACACTCCTGTCGTCTGTGCTTCCTCCTCCAATAACTAGCCAGTCGAGGAAAGACCACTGAAATATTTAACTCGAGCACATGTGCATTACCTCTGGTTGAAGACATCTTAGAGAATTTTTAAACATTTACAAATGTTCCCTAATGTACTGTGTTCGAATCAGAAAGTACTGTACAAGACGGACAAGTTGTGTCAATCTTTATGGACGTAAAGAAAAAACAGATGACTCAGCAGTTTCAATTAAAACATGAAAATAATATAATTTGTTACATATATGTTGAAAGTAGAGGGACGCCTTTCTTGTGCTGTTCCAAGTTGCGGCGGCCCACTTTATGTTAGAACAGTCCATCTGATTAGGGGTTACCCAGCCCCAAAATTGTCAGTAGGCCATCTATACTGTAAGGCAGGTGCAGGAAATGGTACTGTCCCCCCACCCACACCTTCAAGTGGATCCGTCCACCAATATTGACTGGTGGATGCTATATGATTGTCTTTTTATGTGTTCTACCCTATTTAATGTTTAAAGTTAAGTTTGCATTGTGTTTAAATATGATCCAGTTTTACTCCAGCAACCAAAATGCATTGGTGAAACAATGAAGCTGCTCCATATGTTTCTATTGTCTCTAATGCAGAGGTTAACTGAGTGGCTTGCTGCCATGCAAATGTTTTCCATAGAATATCGACAGGGCACCACATGTTGATCATCAATAGTGTACATCAATGCTTACTGTGTGCTGGTTGAATGAGCTCACAACACACTTTTAAATATAAATTTCACTGTTTTTAAGTTGAAAATGAAAAAGTTTGTGAGTCCAAAACCCCCAAATATTCTGTTTGATATGATAAATGAAGAAAAGCAGGAAATCCATATTTTATGTCATTTTTGCATGAGTTTAATTCATTTTTACTTGTCCGCACCCACTCCCACAAAGTAGTTCCACTGTCCCTGATTTGTTAAGTGTTTAATTCACACTTCACCTTATAATTATTCAGTTCTCTGATGCTAATTACCTGTTTTACCTCGATCCAAGTATCAGCATTACAAACAATAAAGCTTCAAAACAGCATCCTTTAATACGCGGCAGCAATGGAAGTGGCTGTAATGCAACAAACAAGCCGTCTCTTTGTGACTGGTCTACTCTGAGTCAGGGTTACGAGACAACAGAAATGATTACCTGCCCTACTTTGCACATTATTGAGACACAAAGGATAAAACACACCGAGGAGAAATGTGGGAACACGAGCACTTTAAAGCCCCTGTAACCTTGAAGCGCTTACTCCTAATTAAAACTGAGTGTACGAGGTTCTGAGATCCTGCACGCAACTTCAGTCTTCAGAAGCACAATCAAACCAGGCGAATGAACAGAAGACATTTCCATTTTCTCATCTGCTTAATGACAGGTTCCTAACGCCTCAGGACAAACGAGAGCGCGGTAATGAGAAAAACAATAGGATGGCTTGCTAGACAACAAAATGTGATGGGGGGGGCAGGATTCCCCACCATTTGTTTTACGCCGACTTTAACGACGCACTTGATTAATTGGCTATTTTGTTTTAATGCACTTTGAGCAGCACCTTCTTTTGCCGTGCCCCGCGGCAAAGCGGCTCCAAAAACTTTTAGCCAACATCTTCGGGATGGCTGTGCTGGCATGTTTTCGACAGCTGTGTGCCCGAAACAGTCGATTGAGCCAGAATGGACTCCAAAGTTGTCTCCTGGAGGACTTCAGTCCTCACAGCAGCATCTGCTTCTTGAATTATTTAACTGCCTGAGATCATTAGGCCTGTTTCTTGTTTGCAGAGCAGCAATCACAACTGTCATTACAGCTGTACCAGACATACTTGTTATTGAATGGTCTGCGGTGAGGGAAGCGTACGTTTAAGACGGCCCGGGTTGCAGCTTTATTAATGATTACACACAAGCACATAATTCCTGCGCAGTTGTATTGCGAGCATGGAGTGTGTCAATAAAATTGCACTGTTTATTGATTATGTCATGGCTGCAGAAAATATGCTTCCTGATTTACCATAATATATGAGTTAAACTGGCTCCAAAACAAATTTATAGCTCTCTAAGGTCACTCAGTGGGATGTTGGGTGATTTTGCAATATCAAATTGGAGAATGGGAGGTAAAAAAAAAAAACAAAATACAGCAAAATGATGTGGTCACTCTGGCCTGGCCCACCCAAGGCTCCAAACGAGCGACACAGTGTGAGTCTGACCAACAAGCCAAGTTGTTTGTCAAAAAAGGCTCAACTCAAAGACGGGGCAAGAAGCAGTGCGTCAGTCAGAACAGTGGAATCACAAGCAGAGGTAGTCACAGGCATGTATCATGGAGGAGAAAAACAACTGAGGAGAGTTTGTGCATCTGTTAAATTTACCAGGAAAGGGAGCGTGTCAGTAGAGCTATAGCTTCAGCAGATGCACGTAACGGCTATTGATTGACTTCCGTCTGGCAGGTAATGATTAATGTTTAGTTTAATGGTCCGAGCTGATGCGTGATAACGAGTTCTGTGGAAAGTGTTGTTTGTTCTTCAAAACAAAGAAATTAACTTCCACGTTTTGTGCAGAAACCTGATTGCTGACTGATGAAAACTTTATAAGGTTCTTTTTGAACCTTTGTCATTTCCTGTTATAACAAACAGAATATCTATTTTTGAACTAATGCGACATCTGCGGGGCCTCAAAAAGTTTTTAAAAGTCTAAAATCCAATTATCTGAATTTTAGGCCTGAAAGAAAAATGTCTTAAATATGATTTTGACAGGACAAAATTGAATTAATTATGAAGTTAAACATACTTTTGTCAACATAGCTTGAACAAAGTCTTGCTTTTAAATGTGTTTTGGGTGAAAATTTGTATTGATCACTCTGTAACACCTATAAAATCGAACCAATAACCACTAATGCAACTGAACGTGGATTTTTT
Source organism: Lutjanus campechanus (assembly GCA_027495735.1). Lineage (NCBI taxonomy): Eukaryota > Metazoa > Chordata > Actinopteri > Lutjaniformes > Lutjanidae > Lutjanus > Lutjanus campechanus. The sequence continues at coordinate 5,701 of JAJHUR010079228.1, forward strand.
GCCAATATGGTTGTGAAATAAGCCTTAAATTGCTTGTCTTTAAAAGGTCTAAAAAAGTTGGAAATTTAACTTAATTTGACTGTATAAAATAAAACATTTGAACTTATTCTGTCCTTATTACTTTGCTATATGTTTACACCACCAATGCACTATAAGTATATGTAGAGGATGTGGTGTTTCTGTTGTTTCTAATGCGTTTAACTGAATGACTTGCTCCCATGCTAATGTTTTCCATATAATATCAACCCTGCCACCACAAGCTGATAATCAGTAGGATTGGTCAATACTGACTGTGTGCTGGTTGAATAAGCTCAGCAATATTGAGATACTGATTTCACTGTTCACAAAGTTTGAAATGAAAACGGGGGAGTTTGTGCCGTTGCTTCTTAATGAGCAAAACTTTCAGATGGTGTGCTTGAGCAGTCAGCAAGAACTGAGGTGGAAGAAGTTGTGTAAGCGCTTAATGCGCACGAAACCCTGCTCTTTCACACTTAAACACACCTGGCATGACAGCGCAGAGTGAGAGATTGTTGGTTTTGGAATCATTCAGCAACTGTTGGACCCTCTTCCCTCGCCTCTTCCTGACGTCCCACCTCTGTACTTGGTTCAAGGCAAACTGTAGCCTTTAGCGCATCAAAGAGCGTGGTTTGTTTGTCTAGTTTGCATTTCTATCTCATTTGGCCTGTGCAGAGCGCTCGTGTGAAAGATCTGACTGTTCATTTGCTGAATATTAAAGCCATCTGTTGGCGTTTGCTTCCTCCTCAGGACATCCCCCTGATGTGTCGTGTGTTTGCCATTCATTACAGGGCACGTAAAGCACCCCAACACTCCAATTAGATTAACGCCGCGGACTGACAGGACAATGAGCGCTCACATGTCCCTCGCATCACCGGCGGAGGGTGGGAGGACGGGACTCTGACGTGATCAGCCATGCACGGAGAGGGCTGTGCACTTATGCAAATTCACGTGCACGTGCCATCTGTAAATCTTGACTGTAGTTAACACGTTCACAGTTACAGATTTAACCCCTTGTCAACCATCTCTTGTGCAGTTTGTCTTACTTTTGTAGTAAACTTTTTTCGCTTCTACAAACCCAGTTTCAAAGAAAATTTGGGACATTGCGTAAAATGAGAATGAAAACAGAATACGATGATCTGCGAAAACCTTTCAACCTGTATTCAATTAAACGCAGTGCAAAGACAAAATATTTAATGTCCAAACTGATTAACTTCATTGTGAATACAGTCATTCTGAATCTCATGATGCCATGAGCACTAACACTTGCTTTTGAACACTTTGTGCTGGTAACAGTCGGGATGGTCCCTCTCGTCTTTAGCCTGGAGGTCACAACCATGATTTCTGCGGAAAAAAAAAAGAATCAGAATGTGGACTCATCAGACCACAGCACACTTTTCCACTTTGGGTCAGTCCATCTCGGAGGATGAGCTCAGGCCACAGAGAAGTCTGCAGCGTTTCTGGATGCGAGTCTTAACTTGCATTTGTAGATGCAGCAATGAACTGTGTTTACTGATAAGAGTTTTCCAAAGTTTCCCTGACTCCATTTAGTATCCTTCATTGAATCACGTGGGTTTTTTAATACAGTGCTGCCTGAGGGGTCAAAGGTCACAGACATTCAGTATTTTTTTTTTTTCAGCCTTGCTCCTTGCAGGCAGAGATTTCTCTGGATTCTCTGAATCTTTTCATGATATTATGGCTTGTGGATGGTAGGATTCCTACATTCCTTGTAGTTTTGTGTTGAGAAACACTGTTCCACAGTTTTTCATAAATTGGTGAAGCTCACCCCATCCATGCTTGTGAACAACTGAGCCTTTACAGGATGCCCCTGTTGATCATTCCACAACTTTCCAAGTCTTGTGCTGCCTCTGTCCCCAGGTTTTCACATTAAATATTAAATGTCTTTGTGCTGTATACAATTAAATACAAGTCGAAAATTATTTTGCAAATCATTGCATTCTGGTTTTATTCATGTCCACATCCCAACTTTTTTGGAACTGGGGTTGTATTTTTTCAGTAAAACACAACCATTTACTGCGACTATAAGTGGTGTGATACAAGATGAAATAGATGTGTAGTTGCTTTCCAACCACACCTCCAGCATCCATTAACATGAGCCTTTTCCAACAGTCTGCCGAGTCATATTTACCGACTATTCTTCTCACAACCATCTGCATACGTTGCCAGATTGTGATGGATAGTTTCCAGGTCGAAAGCTAACACAGTGATTGGTTGCTGCTGGTGGAAGGAGGGAAGTGCGAGCAGGCTCATCGCAGCACTGTTACCTGGAGAAATTGATCAGGAAGCTGGAGCGGGCGGGTCTGGCACAAGGTTTAATGAATAATTTAAATGTGGATGATGACTCAGCGCTAGTAGCTGTGTTTGCCCTCCTGGAAATATATATATAGTAAAATCCCATACGGTGTGTTTTGTTTAAGGGGTGAGGTGTCAGATAAAGAGGGCAGAGCAGTGCTGAAAACACATCCATGCACTTCCACGTGTGATACTTCTGCAGAATTTATACTTCCAGTAAGCATAGAAGCATGGAAGTTGTGTTCCAACTTCCCCAGATTGCCCTTCAGTTTTATGACCAAATGTTTGGTGGAAAAAAAAACTATTTTATCACTCTTCATTCTGACAACCGGATGTTTTCTCCAGCCCACAGGAGTGTTATTTATCTTCCCAGGGCCAGACGCCTGAGGAATGTCCAAGTGTCAAAATATACCTATTCGGCGTGCTGTGTCACATCCAGAAATAAATCACCGCCTTACATCATGTTTGCTCATGGTCATCAGCCAAAGCGACTTGCCCAGTACTGTCGGAAATGTCCGGAGCAGAAAGGAAATTCATTAATAACCTTAAAAATCAGTCAGGCAGTTTCTTGGCTTGCAACGGTTTGCCTTTTAATGATGGTGTCTGCCTGGAAGTTTTCTGGGAATTGAATATACGCTAGTGCTGAAATGATAATGATGATCCACCAAAAGTGAACTGACAACAATTTTTTTTCTCTGTTTCATGTCAGAGATGCACTGATCCACTTTTTTTCCCCAGTTCCAATCTGATTCCAATAGCTGAATTCGGATATCTGCCATTACTTTTTCTTACTCTTATTCTTAGTATTGAACCACTTTTAACGCACTGAGCCGTGCTGAGTCACACCTGAGATGGACCGTCTCTGGCATGTGGCCAGCACGAGCTATTTAAAAATGTTAGTGTTCAGCTCTAAGTACTTTTGTAGCTTCTGACTGAACTGAAGTTTAGTTTCTCTCCTGTGTCGCCGTCTGTACTTTGAGATATCAGCCTTATTTCATCTGTATATTCACGTTATCCGCTAATGAAAACCCAACATTTCCTGATTTTGTTGCTTCATAATAAAAGCTTTTAATTAACAAAATAACTGGACTTTTATTGTGAAGAGTTTATAGAAAATGAAGCGTTTATTCACCGTTTGAGAGCCACTCACCTCGAGCTACGCCCAGTTTTGATTTGCATCTTCAGATGCAAATCCCTGCCGTGCTGGGCTGACGTGCTGAGTCAAACTGAGTCAAACCAGGACAGGAAATGCCTATGAACAATGGGTGATAGTTCTGATATTAGCAGTATTATGTGTAAGGTTACATGAGGCTGAAACTGAATTTCAGTTTGTGCTGAAAAATGCTGTCTCAGTTGATGTTTCCCATCATGCATTACTAAGTAGTTTAAGTTTGCCATTTTATGTTCCAAAATGCAAATGTTAAACGTTTTTAAATGTGTTTGTTCAGAACATTGTGGTTTATTTTGGACATTTTTGTGCTGGTTTATAGTTTAAGTCCAATATCCCATTAGTGCATTTCGTCTGACACCAGTGTTGGATCGAATTGGTCCCATCTCTGTTTTATGTAGTTGCAAACTGTTATAGATTTGCACTGTTTGCTGGAGAAAACAGTGCAAAGATGTAATTTGGGTCTATGGGAAATGTTATAGACAAAGCAATTATTCAATAATCAAAAACCATAATCATCTGATAAATAGGTGATGGAAACAATCATGAGTTGCAGCCCTGTAATGCGTCACTCTCTTGTCGATGCGCGCAGGGCCAAATGCAGATCTGACCAGTCAGAGAGGGAACTTGAATCATTCATTACTGCTCCTTGTTCCCAGTGTAAGCTCACTCCAGGTCTGATAGTACTCAGGTCCTCACAGACAAATGTGTAGCCCCAGATCCTTTCATTTCTATTTAGAAGCCCCTTTATTCTATTATGAGCTATGAATTATGGAGTTCCCACCATGCGTCTCTCTCCGTGTGGCAGAGTGGCTGCTCTGATTTAATGCTCGGAGCTGTTAGTCCCTCCCTGACAATCCCACTGCAGCCCGAGCCTCTAATGGATGTGGAGGGAAAACAAGCATGTCTATCTAATGGCCAGGCTGCTAATGTAATACTGGAATAATCAGGAACAGGGAGGCGGTTGTGGGGGGGAGTCGGGCTGGGGGTTTCCGGTTTGTGGGGTCGCAGGGGTTGACGTGCCGGACCGCGGGCTTGGAATCTGGGAGGGACGACCTCCCGGGTGACCAAAGGGACTGTTGACCCCGCAGGGAGGAAGTTGTGATGTAACTCCTTCGGGAGAAGAGCGCTAACAGATTAGATTAGGAGTTATGTTGATGAATATGGATTTGATGTTTCATTTGGGGAAAATAGAGGGTGAGGAGTTGTTTTCAGCTCGAAAGCTTAGATGAAGAGATTAAAAAACACCAGATGATGGAAAAACAAGATATTAAGAGTTTTTGGTCTTTGAAGATGAAACAATAAATGAAAATATCATCTTCAGTGAAAACATTCAGCAGTAATTGAGGATTTGTTTATTAGGCTATTTTTTGAAAGACTGACTATCAGCATCCAGAGCTGCAATGAATAATCAATTAGTTGTCAAGTCAGAATTCTCAGATTCCAGCTTCTTAAAGAATATTTTCTGGTTTCTTTACCCCTCTACGACAGTAAACTGAATATCTTTGGGTTTTGGACCGATCAAGACATTTGAGGACAACATCTTTGCCGTTGGGAAACATTGCACAGCAACATTTTTCACCGTTTTCCATCTTAAAAACATGTTGTCACCTGTCCACTGGCAATTCCATGATGCCTTGGGTTGGGTTTTCGACCAGTCAGAGGCTGTGTTCCTGATTGATCATGTGTGGCAGCACTGATTCATAATAGATCCATGCGCTGATCTAAAACACATTGTGACCCTTCAAAATAAAACTTGTGGTGATGATGGTAATGAGCTCAACCCATCATAGGCATCACCGCAGTAATGCGGTTAGTGTCGCACTCCTACTTCCAGCTACCCCAACTCCTCCACATGTGGACTTTCTTGCTCTTTATACTCCTCCAGCCGTAACTGCAACAGCCACCAGAGGTCACCACCAAACAATAAACATAAATATGGGTCGTAGTTCGCTCGCACAGGCAACCTTTGCAGCTGTTTTTCTGCTGAGGAAGGGCTGCTCCAGACTGCAGTGTCTCTTGGCGTTAGGAAACACAAGGAAGTCTTGAGAAAATTGGTCTGTTCCTTTAAAAAAGAAAAAAAATTGGGTATTTTGAAGTTAAAATTGATTAAAAAATTGTAAATGATTAGGCGTCTCAAGGAAATGTTTCAGGAAAAAGTTAGCCCTGATACTTTACGCCAGCCCTCATTCTTTGACTTCATATTTCAGACGTTTATGAGACTTGTTTGAAGCAGTAACGACCAGGCCGTGTTTCTTTACAACCGTTTTATTAGAGGTGAGGACATATTGGCCCTATTATTTGTTAACAACAGCTTTGCTAATGTTGTTCTTTGCTCTTAGATCTTACTTTCAGACATGATTAACGAAGCTTGTCCCCAGCGTTATGTAAGTTTATTGGTCAGCAGCGGGTTCCAGCGGCGCAGCGGGTCTTTGTAATGCTCCTGGTGCATGAACGCAGAGGAAGTCAGGACAGAGCTGTGTTTATTTATAGGGCAGAGAGGTCTTTCCCTTCTCTGTGTAACTCCCAGAGTCGACCAAACAGCCAGAGGAAGCCTCATAAATGATTTCATGTCTGGGCCTGTGACTCATTTTACAGATTCGAATGTAGCGAGTATCCCAGAGTCATGCCTGTAAAAGTTTGCATTGCTTCCCTGCTGCGGGAAAACCCCTTCTGCCGCTGAGGTCATTGGCACTGGCTGGGTTTTCATTTGTGTTTTGTGATGATACGGTTACGAGCTGCTCTGGTGTTGTCATGCTTTTTAATGATAATGAACTTTGCTCTGTGTTTGCCATTATACTTAATTAAGGCATTAAGAATTGAAAGCCTCACGTGATTCTTATTAAAAAAACATCCGTCTGCAGTAATGTGTTCTGCCCGGGATGGAAAATCCTGAAAAAGCTACGAGGAGTGGACTCTTTTCTCCTCTTTTTTTTTTTTTTTTTTGTGTGCGATGAGATCAGGGAGTTCACTCTGGCAGTTCTGTGCGTTTAAATTGAGGTTACCACATAGGCAGTCACGCCTGAAAAGGACTGCTCCGGCTCCCGCGACCATCACCGTGACAACAACACACGCTGTGTTTACAATTAGCATTCAGTCAAATGCTGATTAGCAGCATGGTGTGTAGTGGACTGCAGAGACCCCTCCAGAGACACAAAGACCAACGGACACATCAACTCAAAGGGTTTATCCAGTGTGATTTTTTTTCTTCCTTTAGGGTATTTGAGATGTTGTGCATTTTACTGTATATTAATCATAATGTAGGTGTGTATCATCTGGGCCTGTAAACCAAATCAAGTGGAAACAATTTGAACCACGTTGCCCTTTAGAAAACCATTTGCTCTATTATTATAATTTATTGGAAATTTGAGTCATTTTTCAAGCCAAAATCAAATCAAATCAAAAATGTGCTTGTGCCTGCTCCTTTAATGTGAGCAATTTCATTTTTTAAAAACTTTTATGTGTTTGCAAATTGAATATCTTTGTGTATCGGACTGTTGATTTGACAAAACAAGTCATTTAAAGATGTCACAATGGGTTCTGGCAAACCTTGGGCATTTTTCATCATTTTTTGACATATACAAAATAATAATAATAAGATAAAATAAAATGGGGAAAATATTGTTTTAACTTAAAAAAAAGTTAGCGTCCAAATTTTAAGTTGACTGAATTGACAAGTCAAGGTAACTGATTCAAAACAAACTAGTCAAATAAGCGCGATATTAATGTAAATGCTTTACATTCAACTCATCATTTCAAAATATTTCAAGCTAGAAGAACTCCTGTTTATAATGTTTCTAAGTTCAGAAGTGTTTTCAAGAAATTTTAAGTTTAAATTTTGTATATTTACGTTAAGTTAGGGAGAAAAGATACATTGAATCTACTAAATTCCTTCATTGATTTACGGCTATCCTTTACCCTGGGCAAAGAGTTAACCCTGGTATAATTTAGCCCCCTTACACACACATCGTTAGCCCAGGGTTAAGCTACAGTGAGCCTAGGGATATACAATTAACACTGCACTTCTCCTAGGTCTGGCTTAAATGTCCGTTGGTACAGCAGCAACTGCACCGAACATTTTAGAATGTTCTGTGGTTACTCCTTTGATCGTTTCACCCTGTTTCACACTGGCAGCTTTTAGCCCTGAGTTTAGTTGATTTTCAGGGGATAACCCCACAGACTCGGGGCTAAACCTGCTTGGGAGCAGGGCCAGCAGGCTAAAGTCGGGGTTAGCCCACTTTGGAATGCGCCTGGATTGTGGTTCATTTTGTATTGTGTTAAAACCGCTTACTGCTGGATAGAAGTGTTGTTTACTATCTTCACTGTTCTGATTGTATAAAGTAAGAAAAGTGAACTTTTGTAACTCTAATGTTTGCACAGTGGTGTGTTCTTTATATCACTGCAGTTTTCCTAAAATAAAATTAAAACAACAGCAATATATCACCTTGCTTACAGCATCATGATATATCGCAATATATTGGACGCTAACCCCTGTGTCGTGATATATATGGTATCTCCAGATTCTACCCAATAAACAGCCCTATTGCAGAGACCCCACCAGAGACAGACAGACCAACAGAAACATAAACTGAAAAGGTTTTTCAGGTGTGATTTATTTCCCTCCTGGACCTTCCAGATGTTGTGCACTTTACTGTATATTAACGATAACGCCGGTGCGTATCATCTGAGCCTGTAAACCAAATCAGGTGGAAACTATTTGAACCACGCTGGCCTTTATGAAACCATTTGCTCTGCTTTACTGCTCTGCTTTATTGTGCAAACAAACACACACACACACACACGCATAGATACATGCACACACACCAAGGTGCAGTCGCTTCGTTGGCACTCCTTGCCTATGGGCTATAACGGATGATATTTACATAGCAGTTTGGATAAGAGACTGGTACCATTAGCAAGATGGATCGCCGCAAAGTGGACGGGGATTTATCACAAAGCCAAAGCCCTGCGTGAAAAATGAGGGACGTCTCTTTTCCGATCCTCACATTTCCGTTCATCCTCTGTGGCTCTTTGTGGTTTTGCATATGCTCGCTCTTCCTGGGCGTGGCCTCTGCCACTCCGTCACGCCTGGGCTCTCGGCCCTTCCTCCGGCAGATGGAAAAGCTTTTCTATTATCGCGCCTCTCCACCGCACCTCTGAGACTTCATCATCCTCATATCTCCCGCTCTCATAGAGGGCGGCGCGCGGCCCCGTGTTGTGCCGCTGCCAGGCTCTTTGCATCTTTAAGACCCTGCGTGTGTGCGAGTGTGTGTGAGGTTATCACTCTAATGCTTATCAGGTCGTTTGCATTATCTGGGCACAGCGACTGCATTGTGTTGGATTTACTGATGGCTGGTAGTGAGATGTTACTGTTGTTATTCCACATGGATGGGTACGGTGCAAAGGGACAGGGGGGAGGAGGAGGGGGAGGCACAGGGAAAGGCCAGGCCATTGTCATGGATCAGAGATCAAAGATTGTCTCTGTGATGATGGAGAAGCAGTTAAAGCAAACAGGCCCATGAAAATTCAGGAAGCAGCTTTGCCTGGCCTCGGGCTTTGAGGCAATTTGTGTTTGACTGTGTGTGTGTGTGTGTATGCACAGGTTCTTTAAATGTTGCTGTATCCAACTTTCTTTGTCCAAATCCTATTTGCAAGCAGTGAATGGTCGATTTGAGAGGAGCAGACCGTTAGAAATGGCAGATTCACACCCATTAAACTTTGCTTTAATCGATTCATGCATTTACTTTTTATTTAGTAACTTCAACACCCTCACAAAAACAAGTTAAGAAAAAAAAAAAAAACTGCATGTGCATTATCCTCAGCCGTTTAATAATGTTGACTCTGGGGCCGGAATTGGTTGCTGACGCTGATCCACCAACCTGTCAATATGTGCACTGATAACAGTGAAAGCAGCTCTAGGGTTAGATCTATTGCTATTGATCAGCCAGTTGAATAGAGACACAGCTGCTGCTTCAGCCAGCAGGAGGAACCATAATGTGGAAGAGTTGAGAATCTCTGTTGCACTCAACAGTAGAGTTGTCACGATACCAGAATTTCAAAGGCACTGTTCACCCGGAAAAACAAAAAATACATATTTGTTCCCTGGCTTGCAGTGCCATTTATTCATCTAGATAGTTTTGGTGTGAGTTGCAGAGTTTTGGAGATGTCTGTCTTCTGTCCAAGATAATGGGACTAACTGGCCCTTGACTTGTGCTGCTTAAAGAATCAAAAGAATACATTTGAAAAATTAACAACCAGTGTCTCTTTCCAGAAATCTTGACACGGTCACTCAAGACAGTCCAGAGAACAGTTTCATATGGGAACTATTTTCTTTCTAGTTGAAAAGAAAGTAGCTCCAGTAGATTCTAGTGCAGAAAGAAAGTGGCCATCTACATGAAACCTTTCACTATGATATTTGGAAATGGAAATGAGGTTTGAAATGATCACTTAGATATTTTTTTTATAGCTTCCGAATTTTATTTGAATATTTGGATTTTGAATTTTATTAAAAAAGGAAGTATCGATACCTTCGGCAGGCTTATCAACATCTTGTTTTACTCATTGTGACACAGTTTTCCAGTTACTGGCAAGGTTTTGACAATATGTTGCTTGCTCAAGATATCGTTCCTCTAAAAATGAATTGCCAATAATTGATTTGTCAACTGACAAATTGATAATAGACCAATAATAGATTATTGTTTTAGTCATCTCTCAAGTAAAACTTCCACTAAATGGTTTTCAGTTCTGGACTGCTGGTTAGAAAAAAAAAAACAAGTATGGTTGTTCTGGTAGTGATACCAGTATGGGAAATGCCTCTAATACAGCCTAAAATGCTGGATTTGGTGTTGAGACTATGCAAGTTTATGCACCAATCCGATATCATGTAATTTCTTAGCCCCGAAACAAGACCTTGCTACTTAAAGCGTCCTGTAAGCCTTTTTTCCCCCCACCTTTTTAAAAACACAGTTGTGTCCAGTTGGCCAGTTCAGGCACGGGAATCGGTATCTGGAAGTAAAAGATGGTATCTGGCCATCAAGTAGGCCTAATTGATTACTTGAGAGAAAATTGGCAGATTAGGTCTTTAGAATAATCAGTTCCAAAAAGACAAATCAACTGTATGCATACAGCCCTAAATCAGACAATGATTAGAGAACTTCACAATCTGTATAACCACATCCTTTTTCCTTAGACCCGATATTGTTCTGTGGGTCTTCTTTTACCCTCAGCTCAGACTGTCATCTTCACTCATATCCTCTTCTTGAGGAACACGTTTGGGATCGACTCATCCTACCATTTGCACAAGAACCACTGAGGAGCACTTATTTCAAGGAGCTGTTGTCTAAGTTGTCAAAGCCTTCCTTCCTCTACCATTCTCGCCCTGTCTCCTGGTCACCTTTCCATTCCTGTGATGCAGACGAATGCAGCAGAGGGAAAGGTGCTGCACTGATGTTGCCTGAGGTACTGAATTACCCTACATGTGATTGCTATTTTCACTCTTCTACCTCTCTCAGTGTTTCTGTGGCCAAACGGGAACTGGCTGCCGGCTTTGACCAGGTGGGGAAGCTGTTCCATTAGGTTGACTGAAGAGCCTCTTGGGAATTCTTTGTAAAAAGCTGTCTGGGGGTGATTTGTACAAACTCCCCTCGCCTCCAGAGCATCTTTGATCTAAAATTGGTTATATGAGAGGGGTGATGTTGGAAAGATGAAGGAATGAGAATACGAGAGCAACCCAACAGAAACCCAAAGATATTCAGTTTACTGTACACTCTTAGAAATAACGGTCCGAAAACGGGTCTTCCTGAACGGCTGAGGATCCACACAAGAACCATTTGCTTAGGAAGAACCAGTTTTTTAAGAAAGGGTTTGTGAAAGGTCCTTTGTAAGAGTGAGGGTTTCATTAAGAGCCCTTTTCATCTGAAGAACCCATTTTGAAAGAAAGAGTTCTTTAAGGATTGTTTAAATCCTCTTTTGTTAAGGGTTTATCAAGGGTTCTTTGTTGTGAAATATAAAAGGGTTCTTGGTAGAACCCTCAGTTAGGCATTTTCTACCAACATGGTTATTCTGGTTCAAGCACCTAATTTTGAACCATTCTGAGCATTTCCACCTAAAATAAACTGGTTCAGAACCTGAAAAGTTGGTTCCTAGCTTGAGCCAAAAAAGCAGGATTTCCTTAAGAACCAAAGTGGGTGTGTCACACTCTACAGGTTGCATTAACCAACGACCGATGCTGATGGCATCCTTGGTTACAATGATTCCACTCAAAACTAGTGGTAGTGTGTGCCGGTTCACTAGATAGCACCAAGGTGGATTCTTGGGAGAGCCCACTGTTATACTGATATTCCAGGGGTTTTATCTAGAACCCAAAGGGTTTGCGGCAGAGCTCCCTGGGTGGGTTCAAGATAAAAGCCTTGGAATATAACCCTTTATGTTGGCTTCTTCGTAGAACTCCCTCAAAGAGTTTTAAGTGGAACCCCTTATTAAAGGTACTACCTGGAATGAAAAAGGATTCTACTAAGGGGACAAGCTGAAGGACGCTTTATGGTACCTTTATTTCTAAGAGTGTAGAGAAAACCAATTTGCAATTATCGTTTGATAAATGACTGAGATGATTAATGAATTATCAAATTGTCAGTTACTGACAATTGATCATTTAATATCCTAATCATTTCAGCACTAAATCAATGAGCATTTTCACTTGGGTAGTTCTGATTTCAGTGCCCTGTTCTTAGACACTTTGGCTGCATTTATTGCAAGCTACTCATTAACTTCCCCCCAGCCAGAAAATCTCATGTTATCTGCAGATTCAGTTTGATAACCTTCTCATCAGACTACCTCTCATAAAAAAAAGACTGATGCATTTGGGTGGAACGCACAAGCACTTAACAAACCACCAGCAGAGTAGAAGTAATTGCAACAGAAATCTTGCTTTTGGGGCAAACCACTACGGTTCTCCAAGAAGTGAGATGTATCTATGTTTGACCAGCATGTTTTCCATCCCTGGCAGCACGCCTCTCTTTCTGCGTCTGACACGAGACTGAGGCAGTTCAGCCGGGTGCCAGAGAGAGATGTGGAGAAACACGGAAAGAGGGAAGTCACGGCAGTGCACACAGCAATTTAAATTTTAATTGCCTAGATTTATCTTCCCCATACAGTGTGACGGGCTGATAACTAGGGCTGATAGCACAAGAGAGCCTGTTTGTTAAAGCTTGGCAACATCCAGATATCCGGGCAGGAGGCACAAGAAAGAGCAGAATGGATTTACGGCAACATTTCTTAACCTCCAACAAACACGCACATTCACAGTACAATGCATGGTTCAGACAAGGGCTTAAGTGCTGGGTATACCCTGAAAGCCTGGCAAATTGGCCGATTTGAGTCTGTCTGTGGCACTATATCACCTACACTCAGGAGCACAGTATGCTGCATCAACTCTCAGCTCATACAGGAAACAGTTAGATGGTGCTAAAGGAACTTCCACAGGTTGTCCATTCGAATTTATTTAGTTGTAACCAGCCGCAATAAAAGTCTTTCTGTTGGTATGCTGGTCAGTCCCATAAAACACCATGGTACTAGCATAGTAACAGAGGGTATTTTTAGTTTTTACTATGACACATGCTGTCTGCATAACACTGTGTCCATATGAAGTCAATTTTTTTTTTAAACACAGTGGCTTTGTCATTAAAAAAACATTACTTTTAAAACATTGTAGACAGACTTGACACTGTGGGAGCTCAACATCAGCCTCCAGGTTGCTGTACTAGAACAACGTCCCCATCATTTGTAAATCTTGTAAACATCTCAGTCTGTTGGATTTTTGAGTTTTTCTGCAAATAGATTCAAGCCATGGACTGTTTTGGGGTTTGTGTCCTGTAGTAGGCTTGTTGTACTGTGTAACCACAGACAGACTGACCTGAAATATGGAGGGACTATTGTTATCCAGCATTAGTTAACCTTGCTGTAGCATGACAACGTAATTTTAGCTGTAAATTTATGCATCTGCATGGTTATGAGGAAGAATTTATGTGTTTCAAGCAAATGTTCTTCTTTCTCTAGTACAGGGTTGTCTTTTCTTGTTGTTATTTTAATGGCTTTTTGAGAACAAATAAGTAGTTTGTACTTTCATCTATGAACTGTAGAGTTAATAAATCATTTTACCACCTAAACGTTAATGATGAAACATTTCGCAATTTGTCTTTTTCTGGTGAAATCATAAACATAGTGTGCTTCTCAGCGATGTTATCCCTCACGTATCTGTCAGGTTAATGTCCAAACCAGCTGCTTTATTTTGACCTACATCCCCCTACGTCCTCTCAGATGAAGTCTGATTAAACATTAAAACTTTAAAAGTTCTGAAAGTTTCCCGAGTGCATATTGGCTCCACTGGCTCACCTAAATGCATGGAGCTAATTAATTCAGTGATTCTTTCCTGAAGCCCTGAAAGCTGGTTAAGAGATGCTCATGCCGGTGCAGATCCAGTTCATAGTTAAGAGCATGTCGCCATGAAGTAGGCTACTGAGAACAGGAGGTCGATGGCTTGTCACACAGAGCTAACTTCATCATTTAGACCCCCCCTCATCTTATTTCCCTGCTTCTTTCACACTGTCTCTCTCTTCCATACCATCCATCCATCTTTCCTTATCATCCTCCAGCCCCTTCTGCAACTGTATGCTTCACTTATTCTTCCACATCTTTCACCACACTGAATCTCTACGCCAGTCACATTTTATAAATCGGCATCAAAATAAAGATGCTTGACCTCCATCTGCGCATTTTCTCCCCCCCCTCCTCTTTCTTTCCATCTGTTAATGCTCTATTCCCAACAGCCGTTGAGATTCATTTTGAGGCAAACTCGCATCAACAAATGCAATGAAAGTGTAATTGAAAAATTTTCTTATGGGACACAGCGGCATAATGTGTAATTTCCTCAGTAAACGCTGTGCCACCATGCTGTTTTGTAATATGCTCACACTCAATAGGCATTGTGCCCTGGAGTTGCATCTCAAATTGCGCAATATGAAACAACAACCCAAGTGGGCGATAGTGAGGAATATGAGCAATCGCGTCTTTTGTGTTACTCATATTTCCCAGGATTTTCGTTCCCTCTTGCCAGTATTCCAACAATTAAAACCGTACAAATGTACTTAATTAACCACAATAATGTGCATTTAACTATCATTATTGTTATTGGAGGTGTAATAAACCCTGCAAGCCTTGTCTGTGCCACAAAATATGGAGCAAAATTAAGTTAAAACAATAATTTATTGTTAACTATTATATTGTGCTCCTGGACAGCTGTAGAAAAGGCGGGCATGAGGAGGAAAGGAGTGAAGAGTGAAGGATTGTGGTTCGTTTAGATGACAGCACGAGCTCGTGCGGTGATTGAAGGTTCATCAGGTAGTTAATTTGCTGGGGAACGTCTGTACTCCCGTGAGTGATGCTTTTTGAATGATAGCGCAAGACTGAGCGGAATAATGACTGTGGCTGCCGCGGAAAAAAAAAAAACTTGTTATCCGACTGTCACTAGATGGATAGACCTCATTTGTAATTAGCATCAGGATAGGAATTTACAAGGAATGTTAGCTTGAAGTGCTAGTTGTTAGATGTTAATGAGTGTTGCTTGCTCATTTGATGGCTGGAGTTTTACTTGCAGAGGAAAAGAAAGGTCGACAGGATGGTCTTTATGAGTTCAGCATAAATCCATAGGAAACATTAAGCCTCCGTCATCAAAAGATGTAACACCGGATGTATACTTTTTATGGGGAACATCAGCAGCACAGTCCCAGGATCGCTGTAGGAGTGTAATCATCAAAATTTGTAGCCTTGATCCAAACATAATCCTCCTACTGCTCTCCCTCAGCACATGCTCTATAACCACTTAAATCACTTCATGAGATTGTGTCTTTGTGTGTCTTAAGGAAAGAGGACAAACTCATACGGTAGAGGGCTCTGTGTCTCGCTCCCTGCCGCGTTGATGGATGGACGGACAGTAGTATATGTCTAATTATCATTAGCCTCCTGGAGAGACAAGCCTGTTGTAATGGGGGAGTCTTATTACTGTAACGCCTTTATCAGCAAATAGCTCTTCTCCCGCTGTTATGCTAAGCCAATATGGAGATGACCGTCTGTCTTTCATAGAAGTCCAGATATGAGTTTTGCAAGGCAATCACTGCAGTGGATTTCCATTCCAATGGAAGTCCTTTTGCCAAGAAACCTGCAGAACCATTTACAGTTTGAACGTATTGTCATCAAAAGCCAGAGGTTATGTTTAGGGCTGTGACGGTGACCGCTTTACTGCAATACTGCAGTCATGTGATGCCTACTGTGGCGTTGAGCTCATTACCATCATCTAATCACATCATTTAATACATCCAATCAGCACTGTCACACACAAGTCAGGAACACAGCCTCTGATTGGTCGACTCCACCCAATGCATCCTGGGATTGCTAGCAACAACAACAACATGCCAACAACAACAAAAACAACTGTTTTAAAGATGGAAAAAGAGATTGGGTGTTGGATTTATAAATTTGGATTTATTTTACCACATCAAAAAGGCACTGCAGTTCAAGGCTGGATTACAAAGCTTCTGCTGCTAGCATTAGCATTAGCTTTACATCAGCCTTTCCTGATTAGTTTATTTTGGGACTAACCCCACCACTTTTCCCGCAGTTGGGAAATGACAAACAAGATGCTTCTTTGTCTTGAGGAGCTGCAGTGTTTATTAACCAACACACTGTAACCTGTACTGTACATTTACTGCCAGATTGACAGCTTACTGCTAAATTTAAGTTTCTCCTTGGCTGCGAGGAGCACCGGCAGTCTGCTGCTTGCTTTTCTTCACTTGCATGCCTTATACACATCAGCCCTATTCCATCATTCCTAGGAGCTACACTATGCTTGTGACAACATGTTTTAGTAAAGTCTAATAAAACTTACAGTAATTATTGGGACAGTTGTGGTAAACTGCCATCTCGTGGGAATATGTTGATTTGTCATTTTAGTAAGAAAAAATCCATACCGTCACAGCCCTGGTTATGTTCTTTGGAAAACTTTTCCACAAAATTGCCTGGAAACCCTGTAATGTGACGTCATTTAACTAGACAAAGCATGTTTACTACCAACCCAGAAGATGACTTAACATCAGGCAAAGTTGGTCAATTGCCTTGGGCCCCACGCTACCTAGGGCCCCATAAACACCTAATAAAGTTAGGTGAAGTAAACAGGGTCAGGGTTAGGGTTTTTTATATTATTACATTTAACTTTTCACTAATTTATTATGTCTCTCTAAAAATCTATGTATGTACTAGAATGGCATTAAAATTATTAATTAATTAAATGTCTCAAGGCTTCCCTACTACATTTGACTATTCCTGCACATCTGTGGAAATGATTCAGGATGACAGTTGCCAATTTGTGTAAATAAATGGCTCTGTGTGGTGCACATACTGTTGAAAAATGAAGCAAAGCTTCCCCAGTGGTGCTGAAAAAAGGAGGAAGCAGAAGGACAATACCCACCCCAGCCACAGCTTCCCCTTGCTGCCACCTGCTAAGAGATACATAAGTATCCACTGCCCTACCACCACAATACAGAGCAGCTTCTTTCCAGAGGCTGTGGCAGTTCATCCTTCGCACTCCACCATAAACAGAAGTTTATTTTCTGATTTATTATTTACTCAAGGATTGAAGAGGGGAAAGCAGGTTCTGGAGGCCCCCTTGTCTATGATTGCCTTAAGCCTCAAAATTATTAAATCCACCCCTACACAAAGAACTGAAGTAAGCACAAAAGAATAAATATGCATTACCAGTACTTTAATAGTCATGTGCATGCAATGTCACTGTTGTGGGCATGATTACCATCATACTTTACTGAACTTGGCTGGATTTCAACCTAAATCCTGCCATGCTAATGTGGCGGATGATGCAAGAAAGTCGGGGTTGCTTTCACAGGAATACATGTGGCATCTCATGTGCCATGTTGTTGGCTTAGTAATATTGGAATCTAACATAGTTCAAAGACACATCCGCTGGCGATAGTGATAACAGGATGGGTTGAAAGCGATCCAAACCTAAAAGAAAAGAAAAACGGCCCTCTCTTTGCCAGCACTGGACATACATTGGAAAAGTCTAGTGCAAAGCACGCTCGGAGGTATGCACATTCTCATCGCACATTCTTTATAAATAGCTTTCTTTGTACCGTGTGCTGCATGCAGTCTTTTTATGTAGGCACGTAGGCTACATCTGGCCTGTGGCTGGTCTGTGTTGCTTCATACCAAAGTATTTCAAAGAGAGGAAAGACAAAAGATCCTCCTGGATGCGGCACCTGCCTTGCTGCTGCTGTTTAGGAGACAGTTTTTATTCTGTAGTCACGTTTTGTTCTCACTCCCTTTGTCGGAGACGTGCTGAAGCCCGGTGCTGTGCTTTCATTTGGGAAAACATACAGATTCTCAGGCTACAGAGTTAGATAGTCATCACTACTGCAGCCTCACTTAGGTTGTGTATTTACATAAAACATTGTACAACTCTTTCCTTTCAAACATAACAGGATTATATGCTGATTCAAATGTCATACTTTGCACTTCGGTTCTGAATCATAGAGATCTTTTTGCAGTATTCTACCCCAGGTTTCGCCCCATTAACTATCACATTGAGAGCCATAAACCAAGCTCTGTGTTCAGCATGCCAGCTCAGCTCACCTGAGTATACATGTGCCTGCTATATCGACCATTCTATTGAGCCATTAAAGAGTGGAGTCGCCTAGAGGGCTGCGTCTGAGCTGTGTGTGTGGAAGGGATAAAAGTTTGTCTAAGTGTGGTGTGTAGCTATATCGAGATAGTATCTGGGGTTTATTTGCCTTTATATATTTTCTCTTAGTCAGCATGATAACTTCTTCGATAAGGCTAAACGGACTGTTTGTCTCTTACGTTATCTCTGCCACATCGGAATGGATACACATACTGTACCGTGTGCGCGGACATGCATGCACAAGCACAAAGGCAGACAAAACTAAGACAAATACACACATTCAAAGCAGCGATTCCAGATAGTGTTGAATACTTGGGCAGCCAGCCCAGGGAAATAATCAGCTCTACAAGTCAAATTTGAGTTTGATTAATCCAAGATACTGTAATGCATTAAGCCAAAATTCAAACATGGTCATTCTCATCGACCATGTAAAAGTATGTTGACAAGATGTTGCCCGTCTGGTGTTTTGATATAAGAAAAAAGGGCCTGCTTGTTTCAAAGCTACTACAAATAGTTTTTGACTAGTTATGAAACAGTCTGAATTTAATACTGATGCCTTTATATGACCTACATGAGCAAATGAGACCATCACTGAGAAGACTGTCTGCTTCTGTATTGTTGTTCTTAATGCCTACCACCGGGCCTGTGTGAAATCAGATGAAACCAGCCTGTGTTCACATTTTCCCGGGCGAAGTTAAAGTGAGTAGTACGTTACCCATTTAAAAGAAGCAGGAGGAGATTTTTTATTGAGATAATTTCATTATTGATGTTATATTTTGTGGCTATTACAGTAGAAAAACTACTACTTTTGTCCATGAGGGACTCCAAAATCAATAAAGTATTTAAAGTTACTTGTGGTAGCTTTGAATAAGACTGGATATTGAACCTCAGTAGCCACTTTTTGAGCTCTTGACAGATGATTTAGAAAACAGTGTGGGTATTATAAGTCATGTAGTACATCTGTTTTGGTTGCAAATGTTTAATTAGACAAATTTATGTTACATAAATATTTGAATAGAAATTAACTGCAGTTTTTTTTTTTTCAAAAGCTTCTATTTCATGTGACCCAGTGACACAAAATCAATACTGAATTTTACTACTACACTGGACACAATTATTTTGATTTGGTTTTAGTACTATTACAGTATCAGTCTCCATGCCATTTTGTTTTCTCTCTTTTTTGTCATGCTTATTTGTCTGCCCCTAAATTGCTTAGCACCAAGTGAAATCATGATCAGAGTTGCAATGATTGATCAATTAATCGATAATCGACTGTTAAATTAATCACCAACTATTTTGAAAACCGTTGTTGAGATTTTTTTTTTAAGAAAAAATGCCCAAGTTTTCTGATTTCTACCTCTCAAATGTGAGTATTTTCTGGTGGTTTCCTTGGTTCTCTACGACAGTAAAGTGAATTTCTTTGGGGTGTGGACAAAACATGACATTTGAGGATGTCACCCTGGGCTTTAGGAAACACTGATTTTTCTCCATTGAGCAACATTTTTTGCCATTTGTTGACATCTTATAGACCAAACAACTGATTGAGTAATCAGGCAAATAATTGACAGATTAATCAATAATGAAAATTGTTAGTTGCAGTTAACTTTTTCACTTTAGTGCAGGACTCTCTAAAGGTGAATGCCCAAACTGTGCAGTAACGTGCATGCCACACTCGTTCTCTAGCTTTTGCCACCTTTGTCTCAGTATCTCAATGTGCACAATATCCACTCCTAGCATCATAGTTGATGTTTTTTATCTTTACATTTGGGCAATCCAAAGCAAGTTTTTAAGGCTGTGGAAAGATAGACATCTTAGTTGAATACTGAAAAGGTCTATGCTGACTTAAAGCATAAGACGAGACACATTGACCTTTTCAGTATTTGGCCTAACCAGAGCCATGAGCTTTCCCTGACTGTAAAAAAGTGTTTTACTAGCCTTACATCCTGTGGGATGCAGGATACACGTGCCGGTCTCCGGTGTCAGAGGCCTGTGCTCCATTTTCCGCACCATTCATCTCTCCTCCCATACAATACCTTAATAACTTCAACTAAGCGAAACAAGGTTACTGTGCCAGCTTACACAACTTCCAGTCGTGTTGCAACCTGGCATCTCCAGTCTTGTGTGAAGCACTGCACATTCACATTGAGAAAAAAAGAAAAAAGAAAAAAGAGAGAAAAGCAGATGCAGAAAACACAGGCACAGAAATTCCACATATTTTTGCAGCTGTGTTTTCACGTGTGGATTGAACAGATAAGATGGCAAAAGAAGAGATATGTGTCACGTCAGATGAAACGAGACACCCTTTTTATCCTGAAGAGCCCCAGCTGACGGGAAGATTGTACTTGTGATCAGCCAAGAGGCTTCATCTGGACGGCCGGCCCTCATATTACTTGCGTCAGTGTGTGGTCTGTATATCAGTGTGTCACACTTAACACTCGATGATGACTTTTACAACATCCCATTGTCCAAATGAATGATTCCAAGCAGTCTGTGATTAAAAACTAACAAAAGGAGCTATGTTTTATGTGAAGAGTTTAATGCCTCGGAGCATAGCTCACTGTTAAGAAATTTAATTGCTTTTCCATTCATTTATCATCTTGCACATAGGCTACACCGATCAGCCACATTGAGACCACCTGCTGAACACTGTAATATTATGAAGGTTCCCGCTGTGCCACCAAAACAGCCGACTGAACTGACCCATTGAGGCATTGGCTGTACAAGACCTGAAGGCTCAAGGTTCTTGAGACTGTGGTACACTGTAGTGAACCAGCCCACATTTCCACTAACAACCTGTATTACATGACACACCCACTTTGGTTCCCAAGTAAAACCTTCTACTTTTTGGTTCCAACTGGGAACCAGCTTTTCAAGCTCTGAACCAATTTATTTCAGGTGGGGATCCTCAGAACACTTCAAAATTGCGTGTGGAGTGTGAACCAGAGCTGGGCTGGTTCCATGTTGTTGGACAAGGCCTGAATGTGTCCTGTGGTATCTGGCACCAATATGTTAGCGGCAGATTCTTAAAGTCCTTAAAGTTATGAGGTATGGCCTCCATGGATCGGACTTGTTGTCACAGCACATCCCACAGATGTTCAATCGGATTGAGATCTAGGGAATTTGGAGGCCAGGTGAAGACAGGGTTGGCAACATAGGGGACCATTCACAGTGCCACTGTAACAAGATGATCAGTGTTATTCACTTTACCTTTTAGTCGTTCTAATGCTGTGGCTGATCACTGTTTACTGACATCCAATATTGTCCATCTAACACTGAGAAATGGACTTCAGCTGTATCGTCCAGCCCTAGTTGGGATGGGTGGATCTCATATGGTTTAAGTGTGATTGGAGACAAACAAACTCTCAACACCTCAGGAGCCAAGAGCACAGTTCAGATGTTTTTGGACAGCTGTCAGCCTGTCACATATCTGTAGGAAAGAGTCAGAAACAACTTTATTAGGTCTTTCCAGTCCACTGTTTTCAAAGGGCTCCCTTGCGTCTTGAAGATGGTTCTCGTAGTCATAGATGACACAACTCAAACGCCTAAAGCTTGCCTCTCATTAGGCCTGTGCTGTGAATCTGTCCTGGGGAAAAGGGTTATTTATTTTATCATGCGTGTTCTATACTCTGTCAGTTTTTTTTCTGTGCCTGAATAATAAAAAAAGACAGTTGACTTGTCCAACATCCAGATATTAGCCCTGCAGTGTTTGAGCTGTTGTGCGTCTGCGCTGATCAAATATTCCATTACTCTGCCAACTCCCCCTGCATGTAATAGAGTGGACCAAATCCATGTCCAAATAGTATTAGACTCTCAACACTCCCACTCTCTCGCAACAGTATCCAAATAATTACCTCTCCCACATCTGCTCACAGCAGCCAGCTCCAGTCTTGGCCGGTCGTGTGACACCTCATATGTACACAGGGCTGATAGAAATGATTGTTCCACCGTGGTATATTCACACAACGCCAGCATCCATCTGTCAGGGCTTCAACAACGATGTTGCTTTGCATCAGTTGTTTGATCGTGTGTTGATGTTGTGCTGCTTTGTTTTGTGGAAGACGAGTGAGATTTGATGGGAAGCTGCTGTTTCTTGCCGAAACAAAGCTGAGGTGTATTTATTGTGCGCTTGTGTATGTGAAAAGGGTGATGAACATGGTGATGTTTTATTGATCTTTTGTAGAGAAATCCTCAGGCAGCCCTGCTTAAAAGATCAGAGGTCAGGATCAGCACTGCCGCTATGTGCAGGCACTATGCATAGGGCAGCAAGTGCCAGAGGGGCAATAAGACAACCTCTCACAGCTCTACCTACTGCATTAATATACTCTGCAGGGACACCCTTGTCCTCGCCCAACGCTACTGTCTTTCAGATGCTGTAGAGGGCTCAGTTTTAAGGCTGGAGTCTATCAAACTGGTGTCATATGAAACTAGAAGACTGAAATAATCCATTGGTACCATCTATGTTGGGACTGGTGAAATAACACTCCAAAGATTAGGCTAAATTTTGGTGAGGTAAAAAATGGCATGGCCATCTCCTAAAGGGGTCCCTTGACCTCTCACCTCAAGATACCTGAACGATAATGGGTTCTATGGGTACCTGTGAGTCTATACTGTACAGAAATGTCAAATATCCTGTTCAAGTTCGGTCAAAACCCAAATGAGACTCCTGAGAATTCAGTAAGCACAACTGTACTTGTGTGATGTTACTGCCCATAGTAGCTATTTCATTGTAGTGACATCATTTTTTTTTAAACTCATTGTATAAAATTAACTATTGTGACTTCTAGTACAATCACAGCCTCCCAAAACTTCACGACCACAAACTAGAGACCTGGGGTATTCTGAAGATGCATGGCTTTCCTAGTTATATTGACAATAAGAAGGTTTCTGAGCAATTTCTTAAACAGAAGTGTGCACCATCAAATCGCCACAGTGCCATCTCACAGAAATCCAGTCAAAAATGTTTTTTTTGTTTTTTTGTTTTTTTTTACGCATCAAATCTGTGTAATAAATGATAATTGCTTGCTACTGGTAATTGCTAAATGATAACAGCTTTGTGGTACCGCCACAGAGTGTAATTGCTTTGTAGGGGCACCACACAAATGGCCAGCAGCGGGCTTGGTCAGGGTCATGAAAGCAAAAATGTGGGTAAACATCGAGTTTTAAAAATAGCATTCAACACCCTGCAGTTTACTGTGCGCGGTTGTGTTGACCCAGC
Organism: Lutjanus campechanus; assembly: GCA_027495735.1. Taxonomy (NCBI): domain Eukaryota; kingdom Metazoa; phylum Chordata; class Actinopteri; order Lutjaniformes; family Lutjanidae; genus Lutjanus; species Lutjanus campechanus. The sequence continues at coordinate 29,155 of JAJHUR010079228.1, forward strand.
GGACCACTGATCCAGACGTCTCCAGTGAAAAGAAGCAACAATGTCTTGTAAAAAGTTGAACTTGAACACAGCACCATCCTGCTTTGTCCAGTGAAACAAGTGCAACTTTACATCCTTAGTAGAATCTTTGTCGTGTCAACAGTGTAAGGACTATTGCATGCTTCTTGCATTGGGTTCTGCAATCCTTTGCAATTACTGGCTACGCACATCTACCAGATTGTCTGTGGTGCCCCCAACCCAATTGCGCGCTGCCTTCCAAAACAAACCAGCCATCAGATAACTAATGTATTTATACAGATCTGAAGAACAACAAAGCAAGTAGAAAAAAACATGCTGCAGGATAAAAGAGAAAGAAACTGTCAGGTGGCTTTTTCTGCTGTCTTCTTCTTCTTCAGTGGCCCTCCTGTGTGCTTGTTTGTGATCTGTCCAAAGTGCCGATTACTGAGCTGGCAACTCCTGCACAGACAAGCATGTACACTATAATTGCTGCGGACAGCGCACGCACGCCCACAGAGGAGGTGGCAGGTAGGTTTTTCTGCAGACACCATGCTGAGAGCTTCATACTCCTGCTTGCTCTGCAATTGTTGAGACAGAATAAAATGACTGTTGCCGTGACAACATTCAAGATATTATAAACCACTCTGCTGTGTTTTGGCATTTGAAAGTCATGGTTGTATTACTCAAAGTGGACTTGCTGGATCATATTTCATCTTTTTTTTCACTGGTACCTGTAGTCAGATGCTCACTTTTATTACACTGCTATTTGTGGTTAAATGCCTGCCAAGGTGAACGGTGGTAGTTTGCCTATTTTAATAATCATAATAATTAATAATGAAACAAATTTTAATTTTCACTGAGAGGCAATGTGGTATTCCTAGTCAAGACATCACAGCTGTCAATTACTTGTGCATCCGCAAGTTACTCCACTGGCCTCCATCAGTCCATCAACCAGTGAATACCACCTCCTCCCATCCTTCTGAGTCTCAGCTCGGAGAAGTGTGCAAGCACAGAGTCACTACATTATGTACACTATGTATCTCTTGTAGCAAACATCATAGCTATGTCTAATAAACAAAATTAACTCACAAAGTGTCTAGAAAGGAAGTATTCTTACATTTATTTTCCGTATTAAACAGAAAAATCCAAAACCTTTTGAATCCATATTTCTCCCTTTTTCCAGATTATGAGGCCTCGTTAACTCATCATAAAACACACTTCATTCAAACTTGACCAAAAAAAATGAATAAAACTCACAAAAACCATCTTTGTTAGTCTTTCCACTGTTCCAACAATCACCAACTCCGGTTTGGCTGAAATAAATCCTTAATTCATGGAGTTAGATGTGAAAATATTCTAGCTTTACAAGCTAGCTCTTCATTATCAAAATAAAGTGACAAAAAAATGTCCGGCAATGGACGCAGATAGCTGATATTTTCAAACAGTCGCCCAACCCTAGTATAGACACACAAACAAAAAACTCTACATTAAACCCCAATTAGCCCTCTGGTGGTGAAGTTGATGTGTTCTAGGGTCTTCATGCTACAGGAAACATAAAAGCATTTGGGTGGATTGGGGCATTAATCTGGCCATAAATCTGTTTAAGCTGATTTTCTCCTTGGGAGTATTTTGCTCAGGAATGAGGGGGTCTTATCTAATCTCGATGCCGCCCTGCTGACCATGAGAGGACATGACAATACATTTTTGGCTCTGCAATTTGCAAACATGGCTTCATTTACTGCCTGTTGGCCCCCTGCCTCGTCCAGCTGGGTTTCTCCCCTTTAACGAGGATGACTGGTGTCCTGGCGTGGGAGCCGCCGACGTCATGTCACAGCCTTGTTCGATTAGTTTGAGAGGGGAGTTCCTTTGACTCTGTTGGTCCTCCTGGAGACAATCAGGCAGATCTCTCCTCTCCTCCTCCTCCTCCTCCACCTCCTCCACCTCCACCTCTTCCCTCGTGAGTGCTTTTTGTCCATCCATCCTCCTCTTTCCTTCCCCTTCCCTCTGAGTCAGACACACCATCCCTCAGCTGCCTGACAGTAAAACCTGACACGCTTTAGTGGTTTTCAAAAATGAATACATGAGAAAATTCCCATATGGGTGTCAGCGTTGATACCACGATATGGAAACCTGTAATTCTTGGCTTACAAAAGTGCCTCAAGGACGCTCGTCATGATGGCTGATCTTGTGATTAATGGTTGTCCTTGAGGACGTCTTGTTTGTGATATGATTTACCAAACTTACCGTGCATTAGCTAAACTCGCAACGGGCTCGAGTGTTAATTAATTACAGATAGACTGATTGCAGTGGAGTTGATTGCCTCACCTTGCTCCCTGCTTATAGGAACAGCTTTATCAGCGCTGTGCGGGGTTGTAAGGTCTTTATGGCAGCGCTGTTTACTGCTGGCAATTTCCCCTGGCCTGCAGGGAATGTTTACATCATAGTATAGAGACATGTCCGCCCTCAGGCCTGTTTCTCCATCTCTGCCTCCTTTTATTTCATTTCAGAAAATATCTTTGATTTACACTCGGACCTCTCACCTCGTAAATCCGCCCAGACAGGCTTAGATGATAAGTGCCTACAAGGGAAGTGTGGATACACAGATCGATAAAAGTTTGAGCAGAGTAACACTTCCAGTGAGTTCCTTGCTTCATACAGTATCATGCTTTCATGCTGCTGACCTGAACTGCATATGCCAACATCTGCAACCCCAATTTGATCTATATTCAATTGAATACAGGTCAAAGACAAGATATTCAATGTTCAAATTCATTGAATTTATTGTTTTTTGTAAATATAGACTCATACTGAATTTGATGTCTGCAACACGTTACAAAAAGTTGGGACAGGGGCATGTTTACCACCGTAAAACATCACATTTTCTTTCAACAACACCCAGTAAGTGTTTGGGAACTGAGGACAAATTATTGACATTTTGAAAGTGAAATTCTTTGCCATTCTTGCTTGATGTACAACTTCAGGCGGTCAACAGGGGCAGAGGTGGCCTGAAGGTTAGAGAAGCAAGCATGTGACCAGAAGGTTGCTGTTTCAATTCCTCGACCAGCAGGATAAATCTGGGTTCAGTCCCCTGACCGGCAGGATAAATCTAGGGTGGGGGGAAGAGTGAAAGGCAGCACTTGCCCCTCCCTCATTACCACCACTGAGGTGCCCTTGAGCAAGGCCCGTAACCCCAACCGCTCCGGTGGAGCCGCTCAGTGGCTGGCAGATAAGACTGTGCAGCTTCCAGGTGTGAATGTG
>JAJHUR010079229.1:0-15686 GCA_027495735.1 Lutjanus campechanus
CAGAGAGTGAGACTCGACCACGTAGAAAAGTTGAGGTTCAGTTAGCTTTGCACAGCAACAGCCAGTAGAAATGTCCTTCAGAGGACTACTCTCTACTTTTTTTTTTAACTTATGTATCAGCACTTCTACCTGAGTAAAGGAAGGATGTGTACTTTTGCCACCTGGGTGTGTGTGTGCGTGTGTGTTTCTGTGTCTCCTTGGTTATGTAGCAATGGTAGCCATGGAAGCAGCAGCTGTGGAGGGTGTTAATGTAAGATGTTCCTCTGACTGACCCTTCTGACCTGTGGTTCAGGTGTGTGCTTTATCAGTGGCTGCGTGAGAGTATTTCAGTTTAATGGGCACCTTTGTACTGTGCATTCTTGTAGTCAGGTGTAGCAGCACGGACAGAAATAACACATGAGGCCCAGATCAACATTATTCCCTCCTGCTCTCTGCGAAGACATGCACACACACTCATTGTCTCATGCAGTATTAATGCTCTCATCTCCTTTAATTACCTTCTCCATCAGAGCTTCATCTCAGCAATCAGCCAGGGGACCACGTGCCTCTGGGGATCACCGACCCGGCCTCCTGCTGGGATGCTGCATCTAATTTCAGGCCTGCCAGGCGGCACAGTTGTTGGGACGCAGCGAGGATGACTGCGCGCTGCGCATAGACTCACACTGTGGCAAGGATTTTGTGACAGCAACGCTGTTGACCAATGGATGGTGCTGTGATCCCTGCAGATGTCAGAGGCTCCGTCGTGGTGTGAAGGGCAAAAGCTGATTTGGATTTTAAGTATGGGGGATAACACCTGGGGAGGATTTGCATGAGTCCTCTGGTTCAATGCAGCGGTCGATTCATTAGTTTTTTTTAACAAGACAGAAACAGAATGTACACTACGCTGCGTGAAATCACTAATCAAACAGATAATTTCATTAAGGCCGCCTCAGGAATGTCATAATCATCCCTGAATAAAAAAAATAATTAGATCAGATTTAATTTACTCCAGTGTGAGCACTGATGGACTGATGCAACAGTAAACATTATGCAAAGCTTGCCAGGGAGTTCAAAACACTTGGCAGGTTTCACTTTCATGCAAAAGAAATGTGGGGGCCAGCCTTAATCAATAGACCCCCATGCATTCTTAATGCAGCAGAATGTATAAACATCTCCTCTGAGAGAGACACATTTTCCCGTAAAGCTGTTTTTCAAGGTGTGATGCTGACCTGCCTTAAAGAAATAGTTTGAATTATTTGATTTGGGGTTGTATGAGGTACCTTTCAATAGTCTGTACCATCCATAGTAAATGCCTCTCGGCATGCTCCCAGCTCCAGGAGAAGAAGAGAGGGGCACCTGATTGGAAACTAAGCAATGTACAGCTATGGTCAGGGTCAGTAATAAATGTTATTTTAGCCATATATATATATATAAAACTGTTTTAGGTGTGTGTTATAGTTATATTGTCACTGCTTTACAGCCATCAGACAGCCTTTTCAAATGGAAAACTACTGTTATATAAGCCAAATATGACTCTCTCCAAACCAACCAAACTCTTTAGGTGAAATCGGTAATTTTACCTTGCAGAACACAGGAGTTGCTGGATTACAACTGCCTCAATCTCTTAGTTTGTTCTTGTTATTGTGTGACTGGTTAATCCAAACTATCCTTTTAAAACATCAAAGTCACATAATCACATAATAACACAAATAAATGAACAATTAACTGTCGATAAATACCTCACACAAACCCCACTTCAAATAATCTGAACTATCCCTTTATAGATAGCAGAACACAAATTGTAAGCATAATTTTTGCCACAATGTACCATTTAAAACTAGGGATGCACCGATACCACTTTTTTTCAGACCGAGTACAAGTACAAGTACTTACATTTGGGTACTTGCCGAGTACTGAGTACCGATACGAGTACCTAATAATGCCATTAAAGTTCTTACAATAACTTTAAAAACACATTTTATTTTCATTAGATGCTCACTTTCTAAATGTAAAAAAAATCATTGTTACTGTTTCCTGCTACAGGTGTAATTATAGTTACTGTACACATTACATTTTTGGGTTGTTACTTTATTGATTTTTTGTTCCTTATTAAACTGTGCAGTTTACTGTGTACATGATATATTTCAGTATAATAATTTCACAACGTGATTATGGACTTACAGAATTAAGTTTACTGTAACAGTGATATATGATAATTATTTCATTGGTTCATCATTTACAGCACTTTAACTAGTTTTTTTTTTTTTCTTCTTCTTCGTGTCCCTCTTGTCTAAGAGCTAATTAGTTCCTACCTGTCATTGTTTATGGGGGACAGGTATGAGTGTGGTGCCATGTGCAACAGTTTTGTTTACCCTTCTGTGAGCCCCAAAGAGTGAAGTTGGGTGTACTGTGCTGTCAGGCCGTTTCACTTAAGATTAAGTACACAGAGAGAACTTTTAGCAGCTTATTACGAAGAAAAGATGGTTACAGACTGGTGGCAGCGGTGTTTTTTTTCTTCGTCTCCGGATTAATTAGTCACATTCAACTACTTTACACCGGCCGAGACTACAGGTGCACATGGATTTACATGGAAATTTCGGTCTCCAAAGTCTCTGCGGTCATTAGTGGATGTTGTTGAGATGACCATGATGATGACGCGACCAAAAAAAGAAGGTGAGCGTCAGCAAGCGCATTGATCTCTACGTCGTTTCGGTTCTTTACATGTTTGCTTGTGTGTGTTTTCGTGACGTGGTATCGAGTGTGGAGTATCGGAGTAGTTTTGGTATCGGTATCGGTGCATCCCTATTTGAAACTATAACCTGACTCATCTCAAAGTTGATGCCTGGGGTTAGAAGGATTAGTCAGTGTAATCATTTTGTAGAAACGCTCAAAAGTACCAAGCATTTGTAATATTGCTAGTAAATGCTCTAAAGCCAGACTCAGGAACAGAGCAGGTAGGATTAGAATTAGGTTTACTAGATGATGAAGTTCAACATCAGGCAGCAGTCAACAAAGGCAGATGAATCCAAAAAGGGAGCAGACAAGCAATAATTATTAACTAGCAGACAGGCAGGCTAACAAAAACAGAAGCTGGACCACTGTGGCTGCAGTGAGAGAGAGACAACCTGGCAGGGGAATAGAGTTTGTGGGCAGGTATATATAAGCCGGTGAGGGAATTGGGAGCAGGTGTGCAGGCAGGTGGTGATCGGGTGTGTGGACTGGCTGAGGACAACTGCTGGACAGGCAGGGAGGGAAATGTCTGAAATGAATGTTAGAAACTTGTGGGAATGGGAAATGGACAGAAAAATCCAGTTATAATGATAAGGCTGCTGTCATGGCTAAACTGGGAGACATCACTGGATTTTATAATTACTTATTCGGGCCTTTTGCCTTTATTATATAGACAGGACAGCTGGAGGTAGACAGGAAAGGGGGAGAGGGAGAGCGGTGACAGCATGAAACAAAGGGCCGCAGGCTGGAATGGGGCACACGCTCTACCAACGGAGCTACCAGGGAACCCTGCAACACTGGATATTCTAGCGCACAGACTCTCAAATTCTCGCTAGTTCATGCTAAATTAGTCAGACTAAACCAAACGCATCTTTTGGGAAAAAGGAAGAATGACCTCAATATCTGCGTTGGTTCCCCCTGGGTGCTCCAGTTTCCTCCCACCATCCAAAGACACGCAGGTTTGGCATGAAATTGTCAAAAATTGCCATTTGGTGTAAGTGCGAGTGTGAATTATTGTGTGTACGTCAGCCCCCTGACAGACTCATTTGTCAAAGGTGAACCCTTGATGGATGCACTACTTGTATATAAGCCACTACAATCAGTAAATATTACACAATGTGCAATATCCAAAAGTGCATTAACAGCTACAGCTTTTATTGAATGGATGAATGGATGGATGGGGATAACCAAAATGAAACTCTTTGCAAATGCAATATGTTAGACATATTGTCACATGACATGACACTCCTTTGAATTGTGTTTGCTTCAGTACAGTAGAGAGTTTAGCAAATAATTGCCTATTGCATATCCAACAGACATAGAACAACCATAGACTGTAAAATAAATAGTGGTCAGAGCCTCTTGATGTAATACAAAAATGAGCAAAGCAGTGGAGCGTAGGTGGAGCTGAGACGGCTGAATGAAGTGGCTACTACCAGCTAGCCATCTGTGATGATACAACCTCTCACTTAATGTGGGCATTCCCTTAACAATGCATATTTTTAAGCCTTAATATAATTTAAATGGGTGAGTGATATTAAAATTCACACCCTGTACAGTTTTTTTTCATGAAAGGGGAAAGCAGCTATAGAGACCAAAATCTTTAACATGGGAGTCCATGGGGATTGACTCGCTTTTGGAGCCACCCTCAAGTGGCCATTTTAGGAACTGCAGTTGTTGGCACTTCCGCATTGGCTTCCTTTTTCAAGTTGAGCAACACTAGCGTTTATTTGAAGTCCTGTTCCCGCCACCTGTTGTATGCAAGTCAAATTTCCACTCTCCTTTTAGCTCTGTTTTTGGTCTCCACCATCTCCTGAGGGAAATATCTGGTTCTTAAGCTGCTAAATTCTCCATTACGTTCACCAGCTAGTCACTTAGTTTATAGTCTGCTGGGCAGGAGGAGTATAGAGTTGGGTGATAAGCATTTGTTGGGTCATCACAGCAATGATCCCTTTTACTCCACTGTTATTAGAAAAATAAGGGTTAGTGCTTTTTTAAAGTTTTAATTTGTCATTTAAATCTGCAACAATAAAACAAAAAACACTGGACTGGATAATTACCAAGAAACAAACCAATCTAATCAATGAATAGCTAACAAGTATTTCCTGAAGAACTCTGTATGAGTACAGTCTATGATCGAAGTCTGTAATGTAGATAAACACATGAGAACAAACTGTTAGACGCCGTGTTAATGAATCAATTTTTAATTCCAAAATCCTCTGACCACTTTCTTAATTAATCATCCCTAATTAGCTCTGAATCAGCTGCTAAATGGCACATAACGAATAATCAATCATGACTTCCTTATTACGCACAAATAATTTTTATTTTTGCGCCTCCTCAAATAAAGTAATGTATCATGCTGATATATTAAGGAATGCATCATTACTTTATGGTTACCTCACCATTACCAAACATCTCTGTGGCCCCTCAGTAGTGCATCATCCGACCAAAGTCATTAGTTCCTGATTGTTTCTTCTTTCTCGTGACTGCTGAGGATTTTGTGTACTTTGTTCTTACACTGTTGCCAAACCTCGCTCACAAAGTTCAGTACTAAAAGGCTCGCTATCAAGATGGATTGTTGGATTTGTCTGTGTGATTGTTATTTTTGGCTGCATGCCTTTTCTTCTCCCAGGTTTAAAATTTAATTTTAAACCTCTCATTAATTTTCTTTTCATTCCACTTTCTTTCTTCCTCTCTGTCTCCTCCTGCTTTAATGGTCTTGCTGTCACTCAGTATGCCGATCACACCAACACTCAGTCTGGGCCTCACCTGAAACCACCCTCCACTAAGACCAAAATAGCATTCAACCTCACAGGGTCTTGGAAATATATTGTACTCGCAGAAGAAAAAAAATCCTACGGACATCAGTGATGGAGAAAAAAAAATCTGCTTTCATGTTGATGCTTCAGAAGCAGTGATGATAATTCCAACCCTGCAGTAAACTGAGATTTGATTGAGGAGAGAGAGAGAGACATGTTGGAGTGGAGAATCAGGCTTCAGGGGTTTGTGCAGCGATCAAGAAGCTTTAGGATGTTCAATCAAACACGCCGACTCGACTCTGATGAATCTATCATGAAATTGACCTGGATACATGCGATACTTTGATCCTGAGATTGCAGTGAATTAATGCATAGGTAAAACAAGCAGCCGTCTCACTGCTATTTCGACTCAGAAACAGGTTCACCTGTTACGCTGCTCTTGCAATAGAATATTGCAGATGACTAAAGGGCAAGAAACTTTGTTGGAAAGTATTTCAAAAGTTTTCTTCAAGAGATTGCAATATAGATTGCACTATAGCACTGCTTCTCGGATTCTGCGCCGCTAGCTTTCATTTGTCACTGTAATTGAGACCCTCAGTTTCATTTATTCCAAAAAATTGAAATAAGTTTCTGTTCATAATCTATGCTTAAAGGTCCGGTATGTAAGATTTATGGGGATTTATTGTCAGAATATGGTAGAAATTGAATATAATATTCATAAGTTTTCATCAGTGTTTAATCACTCGAAAGTAAGGATTGTTGTTACCTTAGTAGAGGTGTCTAAAAAGGGCGCAGGTACCCCTCCATTAATGTTGAACAACCATTTTTCTATAGAGTTTCCTGGCCACTGTATGTTCACCTACACACAGAGTGTTGGGAGGGAGTGACACAAGATGTTTGCAATCTGCATCTTCACCACTAGATGCCACTGCTTTTTACACCCTGGTCCTTTAATGGAAACCTACGACTACTGTTGACTGCTGATTAAAGGCATAATATGAAACATTGTCACATTAAAATGTCTAAAATCATTCGACATATGTTAAATATTTTGTTAAGTTGTGTATTTACATTATCCAGGAAACATGGGCTGCATCGGATACCAAGGGTGTAGAATTTGGTAGGGACAGTGGAGACACATCCCTACCAATACCTAGGGACTACTGCATTGTCACTATAATTTTGATTTAAAAAACTATAGAAACACTGTTGTCTGTCAGACACAGTTCGGATTCAGCACTGTCACACAGCTCCAGTGTTAATTATAGACGCAAAACAATTTTTAAGTTTTGAAAGATTGCATCTCCCCCCTCAAATCCCTTGATGTGGTTTTGTCCACTGCCTATAGCCGTGAGTTTCTTTTTACTGTCAAAATATTTAGTATATGAATTAAGTCACTAGCAACCAATCTAACAAGTTATTCAGACTGTCAGACTGTCATTTATTCCCATGTATGCTGCAATCTCAGTCAGTGCTCCTTCAGCAGAGCACAGTGTCTCTCTGTTTCCACTCGCACCGTGCACCACAGACAGGAGACTGACAGCTTTTACTATGCTTGTGGAGACACAGCGTCTCTGTCGCTCTGAAACTTTTTGACAAAAGGCAACAGAAGATCAGGCAGATGTGTTTTGTCCCCAGCAACTGCGACATGAAATATCTGCCCCTGTTCGATAGGTCAGAGAGTGAAGAAGGTCGGCGCATGTGACTAAACACAATGTGAATAAAACTTTAATATTACTTCGTCCATGAACATGATTTCTGCCTGAGTCATGTCAGATGGATTTTCATCAGCAATGGTGGTTGTTTAACAAAGAAGAAAACAACTGGCATGATCCCACACCACTTAATGACATCATCAAACTACGTCTTTTGTTATTGTTATTGTGCAGAATTTACATATTACATATATTTATCATAAACTAAAGCTCCTTGATGCTTTTATTTAGTCAAATAAATTGTTATCAAATGCTAACAAAATATCATTTCCTTTAAAATGATGAGGCTTCCAAACCTTAATATGACTTGTACAGCGCGTCTCAGCTAATCATCAATGAGAAAGTACAAAGCGGAGGTCATGTTATATTCTAGGATTAGACATTTAATTATTTAAAACACCAGTGTTATCTTTTAATTAAGTGAGTGGCTCTTCTGTTGCCATGAGTGTGTCTGTTACTTTCAGAGAGCATTGTGTCATGGGATGTTTGTAGCCTTAATGTTGTTCATCAGTTTGCTGCATGTGTGCTGGAGTCAGACCCCAACAGGTGTAGGTCAGCCCAGTCAACCACAGGAGATATCTGCTGGAACCAGGAGATGTTCTGGAGTCTCTGACAGAGAATAGTGAGCTCCAAAAAAAAGACAACAAGCAAGTTTTATACTTAATTAAAAGTCTGTTAAAACTGTTCAACTTTAACAAGACAAGGGAGACGAATAATTGATAAATTATATATTAAAAATAAATTTTCTATGAGTTTAGAAGGAAGAAAAAAGTTACAAATTTGATTCAATTTGTTGCTTTTTTGATTTAATTTATTCAGCAACGTCATTTTTATTCCATTGTGACATTTTACATTCTTGGACACACAGGTTTTTTTATTTACTCTGGCTGATTACACCTTGACTCAGTTTAAGTAAAAACAAAACAAAACAAAAACAATCTTGTGGTTGTAACATGGATGTTAAAGGATGTTACCTGTTGTGCCATTTATCCATCTAAATTGTTTCCGTTTGTGTTGCTAAGTTCTGAAGATCGGCCATAGAGATCACTAGACAGCACTTGGCTTGTGGCGCTCAACGGGCCCCCCAAAAAAAGTACATTTGAAAATTTTGAACACCAGTGTCTTTTTCCAGAAATCATGATCCCATCAGTCAAGATAATCCACAGACCTTGTTGTTTTGTTTGCAGTTTTATGTAGGAACTACTTTCTATCTAGCAGAAAGGGAATAATTCCAGTAGAATCAAATGTAGAAAGAAAATATTATGGAATATTTTGTGTTGATTTTATCGCTTTTAAATTTAATGTATTTGTGTAATATATTATGTAATATATGTACTATATTTTTATTCCATCGTGACAGTACATTCAAAGTTCTGGTATTTCGTTTACTCTGGCTGTCAGGTTTAGTAAAAACACCTGTGTGGTTGTAACATGGATGTACTCTGGCCAACATATCTCCTACTCTTGTTTTATTTATTAAGTGTTTCTTATCTTTAAAAAAATCTTTATTAATATTTTGTGAAATATGGGGCAGGACTTTGCCTCTGTGTATCCTGTAATTGTATTCATGTAGGTGCACACTCTACCATGCAGAGCTTCTCGGCTGAACATAAGCTGTCAAATTCTTACACGTCTTTATCCGTCACGCGCTGCCACTGAAGTTGTTAGCTTCATGGGGGTGTCTTAACTGCCTTGACTAAGCTCGCTCTGCAATACTTTTCTCAATGGGGTATTTCCTGAAACATTGGTTTTGATTTGGTTGGCTAGGTGATTTGAAGCTTACCTCCCAACATCCCTGTGAACCCACTTACCGATAGTCCCTTGCATCATTTGCAAGTATGATTTGGAGAAAGCCTACACTGCCTGTGTGAATTGCAAATAAGTACAAACGGAGAAAAAGCTCTTGAAACACCCTGATTTCAGCTTCGTTTTTTAAAATAAATTCATGGTTGACAGGACGGAGGATGCTGCTGAGATACTCTGTTGCTGCTAATGTTGAATACACATCAGGGGCTAGCAAGATGTCAGAGCAGCCAGCCGTATCCTCTGCTAAAACGTCTGTTTGTTTTACTTCTCATTCCAAGGCGCCGTGGCTTCGCCCCTCCACTCTCACTCTCAGATCCCGAGCTCCCAAAGTGAAAGCGGCACCGCAATCGCTAGGCTCATCGACTGTGGGGCCTGAGGGGCTTTGTGGTAAAAGTCTAGGCACGTATTAGCTCTGCAGTGCTGGCTGACCCAGACTGGTCCCTGGCCACATAACCACCGTCTCATGCCTACTCAAAGGGCCTCTGTGTTGGAATGTGTCGGCACGGATCCTGGCCCCTCTGGAACATCATCCGTGGGATATGCAGAGCTGGCAGGTTGACAGGTAAGTATGTAGGCACAAGGTGGCTGGAAGGCTGCCCTGCTGCCTGCTCGGATCATGTTTAAGAGGCCTTTGTGAGGGTTTTCATTCCCCTCAATCATTGCCTCAATCCAGTTTCAGTGTTGGCCTTTTTATGTGCAAATTTCTCTATCCAATCTCTTAGTGCAAATCTTCATATACCTCCATGCCAGGTTACATAACATCACTTAGGCTAAGGTTTCTCTTAAGTTTTCATCTAAGGATGCTTTAAGAAAAACTGAGTTCCATAAAATCACCATAAGGATTTCCTGAGGGCATGCAGGCCTATTCAATTACTTTTTTAGAAGAGCCAGATTTGAAAAATGTAAAGTGCTAAGGGGCCAGAAGTTTACATTTCCTATGTCTTAACTGTAAAGTTAGGAATTTAAATGTCCAAAACAATGCACCTTTTTATTTTTTTCTCAATTGGAATAGAAGCATTATGTACAAAAGTACAGGGAAAAAAACAATGCACCCTTGCAATGCTAGATTAGAAATAGTTTGTCGTTTTAATAAAAAATGTCTCTGTTTAACAACAGACATAATCCATTAATTGGTTAATTGGCCCCCTGATAAAATGATAATCTACAATTTAAACACCCATAAATGTAGAATGCTAGCATGTTATATAAGTAAAATCACAATGATATACTTTTTTTTCATATTTATAATTGATCAAATCTCTGGATTGAGATTGTTAAGGGTCGGATTTGGCCCACAGGCCACCAGTTGAATAGGCCTGCCTCAGGGTGTTGTAGGGGAAAACCTTTTCATCTCTAAATGTGTGCCCCTAAGCACTTAAGTATTCCCTTGTATGTTGCTAGGAGGTCCTTAGCGACTATTTTTACTAAGAACATTTTAAAGAATCCCTAACAGTCCCTTGAAAGTGAAATGATTTGTGAAACATGAGACAGTGTCTGAACTTATAGTGACTGAACAGGAGAAGATACCAAGACATGTTTTTCAGGATCAAACTTGAGAGTTGACGTTAGCACTAGCAACTTTCTAGCTAGCTAGCAAAACGTTAACATAACTGTCTCATAGTAATATCTTCATATTTCTTGATCGCCTTATCTACGGTTCGTTTCACAGCGGATTTCTTGCATTAGTTTTGTCAGTTACTTCTTGCGACATATTCTGTGTGTATTTGTTTTGGCTGCTTGGCTTTACTTAAATTTACTCTGGATTATGTGCAGGTGCTTTCCATATTCTTCAAGGAGAACAACATTCTTATCTTTTATTGTTTCTCTTTGTTGTCTGTTCTGGAGAAACTTGCTAACACAGGCTAAATAAGTGTGTTAGCTAAGCTAGCTAACACTGATAGTAATGCTGTTTGGTAACAGTAAAGAATAATGTGAGTAAAGTGTAACCATGGTAAGTGAAGTACACATGTGCAGTATTATGACAGTAACTGCTGTGAAAATCTAAACACTTAAACAAGGAGACAACCTACAGCCACCCTAAGTTTAAAACTTACGGTGGTTGAGGTGGTTTCTTACCCTCTAGTTCTCCTCACATCGCTCTGACTCCTTCGCTGCATGCTTTCCTATAGCTGTCTCTTGTTGCCACAGTGTTATAATTAATTGATAAATCCCCAGTCTTCCTGTCATCTTCCACTGTTTCTTCCTCGTCTTCCGCCTCTTCCCTCCTCTCTCCTGTTATTTGCTTCCTCTCTCTTCGTTCCCCTATCAGCCCCCTCCTCCACACTTCCTCCAGTATTCTCCCTCTCATCCCGTCTCCTACTCGCAGTGTTGAGCTGTTTCCTTACCTAATTAGAAATCCCCTGTAGGTTTTGGTTACAAAGCAGAATATTTACTGTGAGCAGTTCAGCCATGGGTTTCTGGGTCATGTGAGGAGAAAGGGAGGCTGATGAGCCTGAAGATTGAGTCTCAACATGACTAATTGATTACTAAATAACACATTAGTGTGATTACATTACCCTCCCTATACTATTAAAGTAGTGTAGTGCATTACAGTTTAGTTTTTGGCAATCATCCCAAGGTACTGAACTAGCAAAAGTGACTTGTCTTGCATGAAGAGTTTCATAGGAATTAGGCTATGACGCTTAATTTAATAGCCGATTCCTTGCACAGTGAATATTGTTTTGATATAAAACATAATATGCACACGCGGGCGTGAACTGTTACCTAGCAACAGCTGCTGTATAAGTGGGTGAAGACAGATGAGTGCACAGGAGGACAGATGCTGGAGTTAGCAAATTTAAGGCAGAGGAGATTGGATGCTTCCAAATGTGGAGAGACACTCATTATTTTAAATTGACTTCTCAGAATGACAATAATTTGAGTTGGAAGTTGTGCAATGTAAGTTATTTCCAAGTCTGAAACACATGTCTTCATGTCTTGTGGTAGTCATTTCTGTTATACCGTATACTTTAATGAAATATCTGAGGCAATTTTTGATTCGGTTTTTGGTCCTTACAAGGACAGAGATACAGTATATAACTCTGGAATTATACTATCTGACTTTCTACTGACTTTGCAATGGTGGACCTCAAGATTCAAGATTAACTTTATTGTCCTACTGTGTCGGGGATTTAATTT
Organism: Lutjanus campechanus; assembly: GCA_027495735.1. NCBI lineage: Eukaryota > Metazoa > Chordata > Actinopteri > Lutjaniformes > Lutjanidae > Lutjanus > Lutjanus campechanus. The sequence continues at coordinate 12,131 of JAJHUR010079229.1, forward strand.
GGGGTTTTACCTATGCTGCAGCCATAAAATACAACATTCTATACAAAAATATACAAAAATTCTAAAAACACCTCGGCAGACAGAAAAAAAAAAGAAAACACATCAATAATAATACTACAAACAAAGGAAGTCCCTGTTTCCTCATGTTTTTTTATATATAACAACAAGAACCACCCAGTGTCCCTCCCTTATCTGCCAGTACGGCCACACAATTAATCAAAATATTATTGAAATCACAGTATGACCGACTGCAATTTTGAGTTTCAGTCAGCCATATTGAAATGTGTGTCAAAACATCATTCATGCTGCATACTGTAGATGTCCTGGCCCACACAACATACTTCATAGACTGAAGAAAACATTTGGAGTGGAAATTTCAAAGGAGAACATGCTGGCTGTAGCGTTGTTGTTGGCTGCAATTCAACTTAGCATGTTTCTTTAATTTTGGATGACATATCATGGTCATTTTATGATTTATTACCGTAAACACAGTATATATTTCTTCTTCATATCTAATTTGGTACAAGGGACTTTGAACCTCCCACCAGAAAGCTTGTACTCGAGTAGCTCGTAGCAGAACTTGCATGGGTCAGCAATTATTCCCTTGGCTTGTCTTAGAATAGCCTGCTTGTAAATAAACTGCTTAAAAAGCACTGAGTTATTTTAATTTTGATGCATATGTCAATGCCTGAACTTCAAACTTTAGTAAGCGTTCTGGACTTTAGGTCACATCACATGATCTTTGTCAGCAGGTGGGGTTGTACAGTTTTCATGGACTTGACATACACATAGATACATATGCAAATTTGCATCATTTCTGGGAACTTAAAGGTCACCTAATTCAGCCTTGAAGTACATTCTGTGTGCAATTTAAGTGAAGCAGAGGGAAATTACTATTATCATGGAGGAGAGAACAACCTTACACTGTCCGTTCCCATTGTAAGGCAGGGCAATTTCTATATATAGCACCTTTCATACAACGTGGCAGTTGAAGGTGCTTAAAACTACGTAACTGAATAAATAAGATGGAATCGTGGGAAAAACATTTGTAGAAACCTATGAAAACTCAGTTCAACCTTGAGTCGGCTGAGGACTTGCCAAGTAATGCAAATAATCACCAAGCTGTTTTGATTGATGAAACCACTATAATGATTATGCACACGTACAAGAAAGCTAACTCTATACATGCAGCAAATAACCATAAATCATTATTGAAAATCGTTACACCCTGCAAGATTTCCCGTATCTGAGTCCCTCATTGCTTGAAGTGTTTAATCAGATGAGTGACAGGTGACAGAGGTTAAGCACAGCAAACGTGATTGACAAATGGAGAGAAACACTCGTCATCCCGAGGGGATCAGAGTGTGTCATGATTGCCAAGTGATGCAATTAAAGAATTCCCAGCGAAGGACTTAACTGCTGTGCTGGAGGCACATTACAGGAACTGCTTCAGGAGCAGCAACACGAAGGAAATGATAGATTAGAAACAGCTCATCTTTATGTCATGGATGTCTCGCTGCACGTCTGTCATGCCTGAAAATAAATGTGGAGATGTTGGAGACATGCACAGGGGTTATATGCGTGTCAGGGGCATGAAGAAAAGACACATTCATTGCACTTGAAAGAATCAAATGGTGTAATATGTTACCGTCAAACCGTTTGACTTGTATTTGGTGAAGTATTTGCATCTGTTCTTTTGTTGTTGTTTATTTTATTCATTTTAATTTAAATTCAATTCAATTCAGTCCCCCCTATATACATGATCGTGGTGTGAGTGGAACAGCTATATTATCATAGATCATTGCTTGCTTTGTTATGCCTAACTAAAGATCTTTAATTTTGTACTTGCATATTTTAATATTTATAAGCCTAATGCCTCATTTGATATTTTATCCTGCATGTGTGGGCTGGTTGGGAGGTCAACAGGGGCAGATTCAAGGGGGCATCGCTGACAAACCTGTTGTGAAAGTCGATTAAAAATGCAGTAAATCTAATACAGTTTCACATTGCCATGACAGTGTGTTGTTATAGTTTACTGTACCTCACAGTGGCTTTTCCTTATGTGAGAGAGAGGAAAAATGATTATCAAGTATCTGTTCAATATCAAGATGGACTGATGATGGCCTTTGTAGCATTAAAGACCTGTCATAAATGACCTACTTTCATTAGAAATCTATATATTGCGGTTGGGAACATGACAGGGAGTGATGAAGGAAAATGCAGCACAGAGAGACTGAGTTCAAGGTATTTGCCATGAAAATGAATGAAATAGCGGTTACTTTTAAAATAATTTATAAATCATAATATAATTTCCTCACCACCCATACAAAATTTCCCATGGTCAGGTACTGGCCTCAGTGTTGGGAGCCATGGGTTTGGACAATAAGGTGGATGAAAAGAGAAGAATTCTCATCAAAGTTTCACAGAGCTCAGATTGTTCAGATTGTTTGTTTTGTCTGACCAAAACCCAAAGATATTCCATTTACAAAGATATAAAAAATCAAAAACTCTTAATTTAGGAAGCTGGAAAGAAATTGTAGAAAATACAATTACATCTGGTTATACAATGTAAACATAAACCTATAGGCAGATTTATGTCACAGAATTGTAAAATAAAACCATACAGCTGTGTGGCTGCTCTGGATTTCCTTTAATACATTATCAAATATAAAACACTATTTATACTATGGCTTTGCTGAATTCTTGATGGTTATTATTTACTGAGAGATGTGCATCCATATTGCCCAGGATGTCCAGTCAATCAACATTTTAAATGTAATATTTCATCAATAGTCAATCTCAATCCATTGCTTTCAAATTTGCATTAATTCAGAGTTTTTACTAAACTTTGACTGAGAGACTGAGAGAGAGAGGCCTTTATATTGTCTGGATCCCAGCACAAGTTATTTTGTGCACACACGACACGGTTATCTTTTCTGTGCTGCAGTTTTATGAACACAGTGGCCCATTTATCAAACGTAATAAATAGTTGTATTTCACTCTGTCAGTCACAAAGTCACAGAACAGCCCTGGAAGTGACTGCAAGCAAGAGATGCACTCACCGGCCACCTCGGTTAGCAGACAGGCAGACGAGGCAGAGATGCACATCAGCTTAACGTTACTGTCATTTGCTGCCTAGCAGTAACTTGGAGAACAGAGAACACAAGTTTACCTGATTGCTGTTCCCACAATTCACTCTCTTGGTGTCTGTTTTCTCTCTTTTTGTGACCAGAACAATAGTTCTTCCTCACCCTGAAGGGATAGGGGCCCTACATAGCTTGTGTAGCGTGCATGTGTAGTAGTAGTAGTGTAGTAGTGTAGTGTGCCTGGCTTTGGGTTTCTCTTTACAGTTCAGCATTTGATTTCACCTGTTGAAATCTGCAACACTAGACAGATGTATCCAAAATGATCAGTCTGTATTGTACTTTAATTATTCCCTAAAGGTACTTTGTTTATATTGTTTCATTCACTTTGTTTGAATGATGCTGGGAAGGTCTTTGTTTCATTACAGAATATGAGACTGTTCTGTGCAATTGATGTATTTACTGTGGTAGAG
>JAJHUR010079230.1:0-10500 GCA_027495735.1 Lutjanus campechanus
GTTAATGTGAGGTCATATAAGGTAACATAAGGTAAGGTAACGTAACGGAAGGTACCGTAAGGTAACGTGAGGGTCCTTAACGGTTCAAAGAGAAAGTTTTATGTGCTAAATTAGAGCTAACCCCCCTGTGGACGTCAACACTGGACGTTCAGAAGACGTCATTAAAAGAACCAGAACCAGAAAATATTTACGTTCATGGAGATGGAAACCAAGAATTTTGAATTTTCCTTCTTAACAAAAAAACTCAAATTGCTGAATTTAATAGCTGACAACTAAATGATTGGTCGATTAATTGTTGCAGCTCTAAAATACTTACATGTAAGCAGCTGGAATCACTGAATGTTTGGCATTTTTTCAGATTAATTCAAATAATCTAAGGCTGCAACTCACATCTCATAGGCAATTAATTGAGGAAATAATCAGCAGAATAATCAGTAATGAATGGTATTCTATATTATTTTGTTCCAGCTTTTCATGGAAGTTATATGTTTCCGCTTGAGATCTTTAAATACATTTTTTTGGCGGGTTTGAAGAAATCGTGCACAGCATTAGCTTCAGTCCAAACTATCCATTTATGGTTAGAAAAAAAGGAGAAACCTGGATGTTTATAGATTGAATGCACATCATTAATTAACACACACAGAGCGGAAATATTGTGAGAAAATGCTGTTGTTGTGAAGCGTTTTCCAAAAGCTAAAGCAGAATCAGAGATACTAGATGGAGCAGAACAGCATTATCTCTCTGTTACATACAGCAGCATCTTCTGAGCGTTTTTATTTTAAGATCTATATTCCCCAAAATCCCATGAGCAGTTTCATAATGTTTCCTTCATCCTGCTTCACAGTTGAGTCTTTTTCATGTGGTGTTGGACGGCAGCTCCGAGGCTGAGTCAGAGCAGCGGACACAGACGCAGCGTGGTGTTAGCCAGCAGTCTGGATCTCTGTGTTTTAGTGATGTGTGTGTGGGCGTGACACACGCAAACGCATCCACAGAATAAATGTCAATATGGAAGCAATGAAACCAGGAACAAAAACAGGAATAAAACCAGAATAAAACCAGAGATAAAACCATGAATAAAACCAGGAATGAAACCAGAATAAAACCAGGAAAAAACAGGAATAAAACCAGAATAAATTCAGAATAAAATCAGAAATAAAACCAGGAATAAAAACAGGAATGAAACCAGAATAAAAACAGAATGAAATCGGGAATAAAACCAGGAATAAAACCAGGAATAAAACCAGAATAAATTCAGAATAAAATCAGAAATAAAACCAGGAATAAAACCAGAATAAAAACAGAATGAAATCAGGAATAAAACCAGAATAAAACAAGAATAAAACAAGAATAAAACCAGAATAAATTCAGAATAAAATCAGAAATAAAACCAGGAATAAAACCAGGAATGAAACCAGAAATAAAACCAGGGGTAAAACCAGAACAGAAGGGAAGAACAGCTCTGTATGTTCGGCTCCTGTTCTCTAAGTAATCAAGCTAATGCACACTTTGAGAAGTAAAGGGGTCAAACTAGAACCATAAAAGGTTCTTCAGCTTGTCCTCAAAGGAGAACCCTTTTTGCTTCCTGGTAGAATTCTACCTAGAACCAAACATGAAGGGTAATACCTAGAACCATCTGTGAATCCCCTATGAGAGGTTTCACCCAGGACCCTCTCTTGGGGTTCTATCCAGAACCATTCCACTGTCTAATGGTGCTACCAGAAATCACCCAAGGGGTCCTATCAAGAACCTTTATATATACTATTATCTAGAACACACTTGGGGTTCTACTCAGAACCATTTTTTTAGATTCCAAGTTTTTGTTTTGTTTTTTTATCAAGAACACACTCAGGAGGTTCTACTGAGAGCCTTTTTAATGTACCAAAATTGAACCAAAAGGGTTCTACCTGGAACCTTTCTATATTCCAAAGGTTTTATCAAGAACACACTCAGGGGGTTCTACAGAGAGCAGGGGGTTCTATTGAGAACATTTTTATATTCCAAGGGTTTTATCTTGAATCCACCAAGGTGGTTCTGCTGAGAACACTTTTATATTGTGGTACAAAGAACCCTTGACGAAAGAGTTCTTCAAGGAGCTCAAAAATCCTTGAAGAAGAGGGTTCCTAATAGAACCCTTAATCTTACAAAGAACCCTCGACAAACCCTTCCTTCAAACGAGCCATCTTCAGAAGCAGATGGTTGTGGACAGAACCTCAGCCTCTCAGAAAGAACCCTCTTGGAACCCTTCTTTGTGAGGGTGTAACTCTACATTAGATTTGGTATTAAAAGCTTTCTGTAAGTGGAAATATATGGAAAACCCTGATGCATGATGGGAAGAGCTGACCGGTCCATTTAGTTCACATCACACACCATCTGTCTCCTTCCAGTCTGTGTTTCATCCTCTTCCTCTGTTGTTTTAAGCTCCTCTTCTTCCTCCTCCTCCTCTTCCTCTCAGATGAACATGTATGCTTCTGTGTCGTCCCTCCTCACCTCCTCCTCCTCCTCCTCCTCCTCCTCCTCCTGAGCCAGTGGCTGCCTGCCACACTGTATTATGAATACTTGAGGGAACCGCGGGGCATTCTCTCAGTCTCTCTGCCACCCTCTCTCCGCGACTTCAATAAAACATGAAAGGAATCATGGGAATGTCCTACTAACACGGCGACTTCACCGCGCTGCAGCACCGAGCTGTGAAGGAGGATCTGACCCAGATTAGTCAGCCGTTATGATATATATATGTACTGCCCTACATGTGACTACGATTGGTCCAAACTGAGTTATAACCTAAATATGTAATTTCCAAGAAAATTTAAATTCTGCATGTTACTACTGGTTATTACTGGTCAGACTACACTACTACTGCTGCACTCACTGCCACAGAGAGATCGCTAACTAGACTGTCTGGGTTGTTGTTTTGCTCCTCAGCATCTCGTATAGACAAATCCGCCATCTTGCGGCGCCGCCATTGCTGCAGTGGCACGTTGTGTCCATTGCCCTCAGTGTCTGCTGGTTGTGTCTAGAAGGGAACCCCAAATTTCCAAGACTCTCGTGAGATTTTTCACAAAAAATGTTCACTCTTGCGAGATCTCGTGAATCTGGGGTTCCCTTCTAGACCACGTGTCTGCTGTTGTCTGCCGACAGTGACGACATGGATAATTGGATTGACGATGTTAAACAGTGGCCCCTTAGTAACAGATGAAGGTTCCTTTCCATAGATGCAAGTAGGAGGGGCTCCAAGGAAACAATGTTGGGAACCGCTGTTCTAAGGTAACGTAAGGTAACGTAAGGTAACGTGAGGTAACGTGAGGTAATATAAAGTAACGTAAGATAACGTAACGTAACGGAAGGTAACATAACAGAAGGTAATGGAAAGTAACTTAACATAATGTCACATAATGTAACATAACATAACATAACGGAAAGCAACACAAGGTAACGTAATGTAAGTTTATGTAAGATAAAGTAAAGTAAAGTAATTTAACGTAAAATAAGGTAACGTAACGGAAGGTAATGTTACATTACGTTACATTACGTTGCGTTACGTTACATAACGTAACATAACGTACGGTAAGGTAACGATAAGGTTGTCAAGAGTACCTTACCACTACAACTAATTTAATATTGTGTGTGTGTTTGTTTCTAGGAAAAAGATTACGTTGGTTTTGCGACGCTGCCCAACCAGGTGCACAGGAAGTCGGTGAAAAAAGGATTTGACTTCACTCTCATGGTGGCAGGTGAGAAACGAACTGTTGCTACACTTTGTTCTAGCACGGCAGTCGACAATAATAATGGTGTCAGATTTACCATCAAAATTAACTATCGCTTTAAAGGGACAGTTCACCCCGAAAATTTAAAAAATACATATATTACCCCGGCCTGTTGTGCTGTTTATCCATCTAGATTTATCAGCCGTAGAGACGTCTGCCTTCTCTCACAATATAATGGGACTAAAGGGCACCTGCACTGTGGCGCACCAAAAAAATATATTTGAAAAATTCAAAACCAGTGTCTCCCCTGTTCATACATGGAACTGCTCACAACAAGGTCTGTGGATTATCTCGAGTAATCAGGTCATGATTTTTGGAAAGATGCTCGTACATGCTGTTACTCTTTGTGGGAAGACAGTAAAATGTCCCCTGTGACAGTTGTATTATTCTATTTGATCTCATTAAATGATGCTGACTCAGTCTTTAATGTAAAAGAAGGATTTTACTGTCGGTTTGAAATCTAGTTTGAGCAGACAGACTGACTCAAATATCACATTGATGTTTTTTACTTTCCAGACTTGAACATAAACCTCCAACTGTTTTTGTGCTAATTTAAAAAACATTATAAGAAATAAATTCACAAAACCAAAGTCGATCTAGCTGTCATCATAATGGGTACTTAATGGACTCAAAATTGTTTAATAGCACAATATTAAGAGCTTATTCTTCAGTATCGCTCAAGCTGCAGGGATTCTGCTCTTAATGTTTTGCATCTCAGCTCATGCTTCTGAATATTTAACAGATGGATTTAAAGTGTAATTAAATGCAGACCGTTTTTTTGGACGAGAGCTTTGTGACTTATCTATCTTATCTGCAAGATGAACATTTATCAGAGCCAGTCATTTTCACAGGACACATGAAACTTGTGAAGAAGACTGAGATGGTGCGGAGGTGTGGTGATAAAGCTGCCTCACGACAAGGACATCCTGCCTGGGTTTTAGTCTTTTTGTGTGAAGACGGCTTTGGACCGGTTCCACATGCAGAAGTGCTGCACATGGTGCTCTGTTAAGAGAGATAACAACAGCCTTTACAGAATTCAAGAGCAAAAGTGCAATGAATGGATTAAACAGAGTGTTTTCCAATGCCGGCTGCTAATGTTAGCATCAGACTGACTGGTTTAGTACCCACAGTAATGGTCTGAGATTTTCATGGTTCAATAACGGTCTCAAAAAATGCAAGGTTTTACGGTATACGGTATTGCGGAGCAGTTCACAAAACAATCCTGGAGTTTTAGGAGAAACAGGGTAGAACTACCACCTATCTATGATGTCCTTAGATGTCTGTGTATGCGTCCATCTGAGAGTATATTCCAGCCTTAATCCGATCTTGATGTGTAAATTTGGTGGAGTGCTCCTTTAGTGATGTGCATGTGTATTTGTGTGTGTTACAGGTGAGTCTGGTTTGGGTAAATCCACTCTGGTGAACAGCCTGTTCCTCACTGATCTGCATAAAGACAGAAAACTGCTCAATGCGGAGGGTGAGTCACCGACCAATGAGATGTTCTGATCACCACACCTGCTGATCACAGTTCAGACCGTAAGGATCCTGCAGCTGAGACAGACTTTATTAAACATCTGGGTGTTTTTGACCCACAGAGCGAATCAGTCAGACGGTGGAGATCACGAAGCACACGGTGGACATCGAGGAGAAGGGGGTGAAGCTCAAACTGACCATCGTGGACACCCCGGGTTTTGGAGACGCTGTCAACAACACTGAGTGGTGAGAGCTCGACTCTGTCAGATCTGGTCAATAACAGCAGCTTTGGAGGCTCGGATGGTAAATAAAATGAGAAGGTGGGAGCTGCTTTCTGCAGCTTGAAGTTAGCTGAACTTCTCCCCTACACACCACTTAGTGTATCTGACCCTTTCCTTTCAGCTCCGTCTCTCTGAGTCTGCACCCACGTATAAAATAAAAGCTCCGCAGTTCTTCTATTCAGCAAGAAAATCAAAGATTCTTCTAAACACTGGCCTGATATTTTCATACGTTCTAAGACTGTTCAGCATGTTTCCCTGAGGACAGTAACCAGTAAAGGATAAGGCTGGTGTTCTTTATTATTGTCCACAAGCCTCTGACTTCCTTCTGACTTTTCAGCTCCAAACCTGTTGGTTCACTGCAAATGTAAATCTTTAAAATCACCTCATATAGTTTCACGTTTAAAGAAGATTCAGTAATTTTCTAAAATAGTTCCTCACTGTGGTTTTTATCAAACAAACGGGAGGAAATACTTAATTTCTTGGACTATTTTTGGACAAATTTACAAATCCGAATGAAATGTTTGATTTCAAAGGAGTGTTGTGAGCGGGCGCAGACCTTTTACATTTCAAGATTTCAGGAGGTTCGTCCGAGGACCCTTTTATATTCCAGGGGGTTTATCTAGAACCCAACCAGGAGGTTCCACCAAAAATCCTTTTATGTTCCAAGGGTTTTATCTAGGACCCACTCAGGAGGCTCTACCGAGAACCCTTTTATATTCCAAGGGTTTTATGTGGAACCCACCTAGCAGGTTATACAGAGAACCCTTTAATATTTCAAAGGTTTTATCCAGAACCCACCGAGGGCGGTCAATCGAGAAACCTTTTATATTCCAAGGGTTTTATTTAGAACCCACCCAGGGGCTTTTACTGAGAACCCTTTTACATTATAGTACAAAGAACCCTTGACAAATGAGTTCTTCAAGGTTTTCAACAGCCCTCTACTACTCTTTCTTCCAAAAATGATTCATTGGATGAAAAGGGATCTTAATGGAACCCGTAGTCTTACAAAGAACCCTTTCTTAAAAAAGGTTCTCCAGATACATTCCAAGAGTTTTACAGAGAACCCACTCAGGAGGTTCTACTGGGGACCTTTTTATATTCCAAGGGGTTTATCCAGAACCCAACCAGGCAGTTCTATCGAGAACTCTTTTATATTCCAAGGGTTTTATCTAGAATCCACCTTGGGGCGGGTCTACTGAGAATCCTATAATATTCCAAAGGTTTTATTTGGAACCCAATCAGGAGGTTCTACTGAGAACCCTTTTATATCCCAAGGGTTTTATCTAGAACCCACCCAAGAGATTCTACCAAGAACTCTTTTATATTTCAAGAGAAATATCACACATTTCTTCACAAGCAGGAGAAACAACACAGATCAATACAACAGGGGCAGCGAGAGAGTGTGAAATATAATTAATGTCCTGAAGAATTCAAATCAATACTGCGGCTCTGGACTAAAGGGAACCAGCAGACGGGGCCGAGAAAATAAAAAGCACATGATGCATCGAGCATTATGGGATTATAGAGCAGATCTGAAATCCAGGTTCTGCTGAAGCTGCAGAGACGTGAACAGGAAACGCCGGCTGGAGGTGAACGGCCTCATATGCAATTAAAATTCAGGTCTCCGGGGAACCGCGTGAGGAACTCAAACAGGCAGGTACGGGATCAAAAGGAGACTTGTTTTACTGCCACAAGTCCTCTACACAAAAAGATAAAGAACGTTCTTTGTTCTCGATCCTGAGAACGACACGTAGAAGCATCTTCTGATCTGATGACCCCATCAGCAGGAGACTTTATTAGTCTGTAGACGCCCCCTGGTGGGTTCTAGATAAAACCACTGGAGAAGGTTCTGGGTGGAACCTTTACACCATAGAAGAGTTCTCCTTTAAAACCTCTCCCTCCCTCTCCCTTTTTTTTAAAAGGGTTCCAAGTGGAACCATTATAAAAGGTTCAGGACCCCAAAACAGTTATCCTATGGGGCCAAAGCCGAAGAACCCTTTATGGTTCTAGTTAGCCCCATTATTTCTATGAGTGTGTGTGGTTTGGATTAATCGTGGGTCGTATTGATAAAATCCAAAACAAAAAGTTTTAAGTTCCACCCTGAGGGTTCTGTTATCTCATGACATGGATGAAATGACTCCGCAGGCGTGTCGTTTTAACGGCTGTTGTTTCCTGAAGGTTAGAGAACATCAGTCTGTTCTCAGTTTGGGTTCCACTGTGTGAAAACTGTTCTCTTCAGCAGTGACACCTTCATCTCCTGCTGTTCAGCTGAGCTGCTGCAGAACCAGCTCCCCAAACTGCACCGGCAGAACACCAGCAGTGAGGAACAAGGAACAACAGGAACGTTTTCCTCTATTATGGAAACACAACTACACTCTCATACACTCTTAAAAAGAAAGGCGCTAACTAGAACCATAAAGGGTTCTTCAGCTTTATAAAGGTTCTAGTTGAAACTTGGAACTCTCTCAGATAGTTCTACTTAGAATCCAGCATTAATGGTTATACCTAGAACCATCTGTAAAAGCCTCCACCCAGAACCCCCTATAAGAGGTTCTACAAAGAACCCAGATAGTGTAATGGTTACACCTGAACCCTCTTTGGAGGTTCTCCCCAGATCCTTTCTGCCTTCAAAGGCTGCTGACAAGAACCCACCCAGGGGGTTCTTCTGAGGACACTTTTATATTCTAAGGGTTTTATTTAGAACCCTCCCAGGAGGTTCTATCAAGAAGCCTTTCATATTCCAAGGGTTTTATGAAGAGCCCGCCCAAGAGGTTCTACGAAGAACCCCTTAATATTCCAAAGGTTTTTATCTAGAAACCATCTAGGAGGTTCTACTGAGAACACTTTTATATTCCAAGGGTTTTATCTAGAACCCACCCAGGGGGTTCTACCAAGAACCCTTTTATATTACAAGGGTTGTATTTAGAACCCACCCAGGGGTTTTTACTGAGACCCCGTTTGCATTATAGTACAAATAACCCTTGACAAAAGTGTTCTTCAAGGATTTCAACAATCCGATAAGGGATGAACGTGATCTCAATGGAACCCTTAGTCTTACAAAGACCTCTTGAGGAACACTTTCTTGAAAAAAGGGTTCTCCAGAAACTAATGGCTCTGAGTATAACCTCAGCCCTTAAGAAAGAACCCTTTGAGAACCCTTATTTCTAAACTAAAGCCAAAAGCAAATAAACAAACTTCCCAAAATGTTGACTTTGTCCTTTAATAGAATTTAGGCAGGTTTGCAGTAAAAACACAAGAACACTTACAGAACGTTTGTGTTCTGCAGCTGGAGGGCCGTCACAGATTACATCGACCAACAGTTTGAGAACTACTTCAGAGACGAGAGCGGACTGAACAGGAAGAACATCCAGGACAACAGAGTTCACTGCTGCCTGTACTTCATACCTCCATTTGGACACGGGTAACACACACAGAACACAGTGGAACACAGTGGAACACACACTCGTCACAGGGGATTAATGATCATGGACGTATTAAAACGCTCAGTTAAAGTTCATGTTCTCCTGCAGGCTTCGTCCAGTTGATATAGAGTTCATGAAGGCCCTGCAGGATAAAGTTAACGTTGTTCCTCTCATCGCTAAAGCCGACTGCCTCACTCCCACCGAGATAAAGAAACTCAAAGAGCGGGTAAGACCACTAATGTACAATAATATAGATTATATAAATAATCCATGACCCCCAGATCTGAACACTCGACCTAAAGTATGAGATATGATGTAAATTCTGTTTTTTACAGCATCATATATACAAAATAAAAGCTGAATTTATGCACTGACCTTTCTCTCTGTGCAGCATCTGTTTCTGCTGCTGGTTATTCAGTGTTTTCATTAATATTTCTTCACTGAATTAAAGCCACAAAGATAAATTCAATAAATGTCTGGTTAAAACTGGAAAGGATATAATATGTTGCTGTAAAGGAATTTTTATTATTTATTTGCATTTGCATCAACTGTTAATCCATTACTTTAACTAACCCATCAAAGGGTTTATCAATAACTTTTAGCTAACTATCTCTACAGTTATTCAGTACTGTGAGCTAAGTATTTCAACCATTTATCCATTACATTTAGCTAATTCTTTCAGCAGTTAGCCTTATTAGCCTAGCTGACTATTTTAACCATTTATGCATTAGCCTACTTTTAGCTACTTTTCCCTGTTACCTTTAAGCTAACTATTTCAATTGATTAGCTATTACATTTAGCTAACTACTTCGACAGTTAACCTAATTCATTACTTTAAAGGTAACTATTTTAACCATTTACCCATTAGCCTACTTTTAGCTATTTCAACTGTTTAGCTAACTATTTTTAACAATTTACTTCTAGCTAATTATTTCAACCATTTATGCATTAGCCTATTTTAGCTATTTAAGTTGTTTATCTGTTACCTTTAGCTAAAACTATCAACTATCAACAGATGATCCATTAATTTCAGCAAACTATTTTAACCATGTTTCCGTTACTTTTAGCTAATTATTTCAACAGTTACTCATTACTTTTAGCTAACTATTTTAACCATTTATCCACTAGCCTACTTTTAGCTATTTCAACTTTTTTATCTTACTTTTAGCTAACCATATGAGCTAGCTTACAGCTAACCGTTTTGACCATTTACTTTTAGCCAACTAGTTCAACAGTTCAATACTTTTAGCTACTATTACAACCACTAATCTATTACATTTAATCTAACTAGTTGTATAAACTGTTCATCCATTAAAATATTTAAACTAGAGATGTTGGAATTTTATTATTTATTTGCTTTTATAAATACATTTGGACTTTGTGTAATGGAGTAGTTAAACACGGTGGGAAAATTGTTTTCTCTCAGACAGATGAGCAGATCCATATCAATCTCATCTTTGTGTGAGCAGAGAGCTGCAGTCAGGATGTGGTTAGCTTAGCTCAACATAAACAGCAACTTTGACTCTGTCAGAGTTAAAAACTACATTTACCAACACCTCTGAA
>JAJHUR010079231.1:0-12110 GCA_027495735.1 Lutjanus campechanus
ACAAATCAGTGTTCAGATTTGGTGTAAATTAATGAATTTTTTCACATGTGGAATAATTCAGTGAAAAAGTGCGGGTGTGAAACTATAGAGAAATCTCATCTTAACATGCAAACATATTCACATTCACACTGCAGTTTGTCAGGAAACACAACAGGAGGCAGCTGCTAGTGTGTGTGTACACTCTTTGTTTTGTGTGTGTGTTTGTGTTTTGAGGGGAGATGGGAGGTGATTTGCAGCCTAATGTCTAATGTCACAGGAAGCACCGGCAGCCATATTGATCATTTTTCATGCCCTGCCTCATTTCACTAAGAGGTCCGACCCGACCGCTGGTGGCGTTTTCAATTCACTTATGAGAGAGACGGAGAAAGACGGAGAACTGCTCCAGCAGCAGCAACACAAAGCAATACAAAGCCAAACCTGAAAATAAAACAATGTTGCTTGTACAGTTAATATGAATATCACATTTATTTTCAATGCCCAGAATCAATAGTGTTTGCAAAAAGTACAATTTGGAAAACAATTTTTTATACACATATTTTTAGTTGCAGTGGAACAGAAATGTTAAAGGAGAGGAAACAAATCAAGCAAGTGCTGCTTTTAAAAAAATCAATAACAGCATACTGCAAACGTTTTGTAAGTCAAAAACAGCTTACGTATAAATTACAAAACCTCATTTACATTTTGTCAGGGAAGCTTTTCATTTTCACCACTTCATTTTGAATGTCGACACAGCAGTTTGTCGTCCTCTGCAGGTTGGGGAGTTATGCAACAGCTTCTAGATAGGATGTATTCTTTATCATAACCACTGACCATAAGTATGTAAATAGGATTGTGATAGGTAATGTTTCCTGAGCAAATTTCTGACAGCATCTTTTATTTCACATATAAACATATCCACAACTCAATAGTGTTAGTGTGTTTCCATCTGCCTGTTTTTATGCCCATTTTCCATTTGCGCATAAAAAACCTGAGTGGAAATTCCAGGAATTCTACAAAAGTTGTGTATTGTTGTATTAGGTTAGCGTACTGATAAAAGCAAAAGTTGATTGAATGCAATGTTAACAGATGTAGAAAGAAAGTTACAATGAACATGAAGCATGTGACAGTTCACCCCAAAATCAAAAATATATATGCATCTTTTTTCTTTTGGTAACGTCTTTTAGGTTGTTTTTCGTATTGCTACATCTTTAAGTTATTTATTTTTTTTGTAGTCTTTTTTGTCTTGTTACTCCTTTACTTGCTTTTTGTCTTATGACTTTTTTGTTTTTTGTTTTGTCTTTAATGTTTTTTGTCATTATGTCTTTTTGCTTTTGTCATGTAATTTTGGTTTTGTTAAACCTTATACTTACAGTATCTTGTGTTAAAAAAGACGGTAAAACCAGAACTACTGATTCAACTTCTTCACTCAAAGAAAAGTGAAAAAGTACAGGTTCTGAAATGTACTCAAAGTATAAAATAAAAAAGTTAAACTCTGAAGGTTACACTGAAGGACATTTCTACCAGCTGCTTCTGTGCAAAGCGAACTGAACCGCACCTTTTCTCCATGGTTGAATATTCCTCCCCGTATGTTTCATCTTGTTACGTATTTTACGTCGTTTTCATCCTGTTACGTCTTTTTCGTCTTGTTACATCTTTTACATTGTTTTTCATTTTGTTAGGTCTTTTTATATTGTTTTTTGTATTGTTACGTCTTTTTTTGTCTCGTAACGTCTTTTAGGTTGTTTGCCATCTTGTTATGACTTTTAAGTTGTTTTTCGTCTTGTTACATACTGTCACGTCTTTTTTTTGTCTTGTTACGTCTTTAAGGTTGTTTTTCATCTTGTTAGGTCTTTTTTATCTTGTTTTTTTTATTGTTATGTCTTTTTTTGTCTTGTTACGTCTCTTAAGTTGTTTTTCATTCTGTTGCCTCTTTTTTGCCTTGTTTCATCTTTTAGGTTGTTTTTCATCTTGTGAGGTCATTTTATATTGTTTTCTGTATTGTCTGTATTGTCTTTTTTGTCTTGTTACGTCTCTTAGTTTGTTTGTCGTCTTGGTAAATCTTCTACAAGTTGTATTTCGTCTTATGTCTTTTATTTCTTTTATGTTGTTTTTTTTTGTCATCATGTCTTTTTCTTCTTATGTAAATTTTGACTTTAAATATAATAACGATGTTAATCTCATCAACTGCCAAAATTACCCTCATCTTCCGCATAAGTCCCATCAAGCTCCATCAAATGTCATTATCCATTCCAAAAACCTGTCCTCACTTCACCTTTGTCTCTAAGCAATGACACATTTTTCCTTTTCCTTTGTTGCCGGCATTGGTGAAGAAGGTGGAGAAGCTGGTTTGAATGGGTTGGATTGGGTGGGGCTGGAATGGTAAGATGATGTGGACTGGGAGGAGGCTGTGCTGGGTCTATAAGTGGATGTGCTGGGTTGGTAAGACGATGTGGACTGGGATGAGGCTGTGCTGGATTTATAAGTGGATGTGCTGGGTTGGTAAGACGATGTGGACTGGGATGAGGCTGTGCTGGATTTATAAGTGGATGTGCTGGGTTGGTAAGACGATGTGGACTGGGATGAGGCTGTGCTGGATTTATAAGTGGATGTGCTGGGTTGGTAAAATGATGCAAACTGGGATGAGGATGTGCTGGATTTATAAGTGGACGTGCTGGGTTGGTAAGATGATGTGGATTGGGATGAGGCTGTGCTGGGTTGGAAATAGGATGCACTGGATGAATAAACTGATACAGTGGGTTGAGGAGTTACTCGAGGTGCCGGTACTGGTTTTGGTGCCGGTGCTGGTATCGGTGCCACTACTGGTTTCGGTGCCGGTGCTGATGCAGTACCATATAAGGCAACGAGCGGGTGCGTGGTCTTGTACTGCAGCAGGTACTCGGGGTAGATCTGGTGCTTCTCAAACACGACATAGATGGAAGGGTCCATGATGTTGTCTACGCAGCTGTCAAAGAAGTTTATGTCCCCGCCGTCCTTAGAAGGAGGCCGGCGGTAGTCTGAGGACCCTTTGGTGTAGTCTCCCACCAGCACCCGTGAGATGAACATGGATTTGTCGTCAGAATCACTGGTGTAGCTGTGCGAGTATTTGGCATCCCGGGCGAAATAACTACCTGGATTTGAACAAAGAAAGAGATTTCAAATTTTTGGATTTATTATATGATTCACCTGCAAATTGTTTTCTTGAATAAAGATAAAATAAATTATTTGTTTGGTCTAAAAAAGTCGAAAGAAAGTTAAACTATTTTTTTCACAAGCACAATTTCCAAACACCAACAGTCTGCTCAATGAAAAAATGTACAAACTGACAGATATTAAGCCAAATACCAGACCGGACTGATGACACCAACTTTTAACACTGGGTGTCGCACATGACTCAGCAGCTCTCAGGTGGAACATAATGACAGCCCATGAACGAGGCAGGTTTGAGTGGAGTTGCAAGTCAATAGGTTTACCGCAACACATTCCTGAAAATGTTTCACAATAAAAGGCTTGTTAAGAAATGAAGAGGTTCTGTCTACTGAAACGCTAGAGGGATTTTAATTTGAAATGGATACAGGAAGTGTTGCGTTTCTATTAGTAGTGTAGTGCAGCTACATTAACAAGGCCAGTGAGAGTGGATCAAATATAGGCTTTGTGCATAATTTTCAACAATTAAAATCACACTGGTTTAAGCTTGTACACTGGATCGAATCAGTAAAAGTGGAAACCGACCCAAGCCAAGTGTAAAGATATTAAATACAACATTCACCACAAAAAAAAAATCAGCAAATCAAGCTGTGAAGCTGAAACTATCAAATGTTTGCCAGTTTTGCTTGATAAATGACTTCACAACAAATGAGTGACTATCAAAAAACTGCTGTTGCTTAATTTTCAGTTGATCAACTGCTATAGTTAGCATGTTGTGCAGCTAATGTGGCTACTACGACAGGCTGGGGCGACGTTGGGCTAATGTTTGAATGTTAAACCTCATTTGAAGTTGACTAAATAATCACAGTCGCAGGTCTGATGCAGCAAACTGGTTTTTCTCGTTTCTTTTTGTGGAACTTCACACTGTAGTGCTAACGTTAGCTCAGCTTGTGTTAGTTTTATTATTATAAGGAAGCCCAATCTGCTCCATGCAGGTATGTGTTGATGGTGCTTCTGTATGTAAACTGACTTGATAGATGTGCCCTGAAGGTGACAACATGGCTCCATGTGAGAAAGAAACGGTCAAACGGCAGGAATTCAATTGCAAAGTTGTGTAACTATGACTAGTACCCAGCAGCTAACTTGTTTTGCAGTGAGATGAGAACCACAGTTAATGCTACATTTAGCATTAGTGCAACAAATACCGTGCTGCTACTACAGGGGAAATTCTATCACCGCAACAGCCCTGGGGCACACTATATGTGAAGTTTAAATTTTAGGATTGATCAGATTCATTTTCTTTTTAATTTAATATCACAACTGCACATCTTTTGTTGTCACATCACCGTGTACTCGAGAATGAATATTTCTTCAACTCACCTTTGCCATAAGCAGTTCCATGAGTTCCACAGATCCTCCAGTCAAAGTTGGTGTGGCTGATGACGTCCACGAATTTAGTGTCAGTGCCATGAAAAAGCTTTTTTTCTGTCACATTGCGCCCACCGTTGTTCTTCTTCATCTGAGTTTTCTGCCTTTATTTAGCAAACAGAAATCAGAAAACTTAAATTAAGGTGATACATTTAAGAATGCGTGCTAACGTGAAGTGAGATGACTTTTGCTGAACAGCACTTATACGCTGAACTTTTCATTTACAAATGGAGGAATATTTCTTCTTCAAAAAGTTACAGTCTTTAAAAACCACAGTAGTAATCTGAGCAGATACGATGATAACCTAGCCAAGATATTAAACACACAACCACTCAGATAGATAAGTGTTTGAATGATAAGTCTGCAGACCAAAAATGATGTGAAAATATTACACATATATATTTATTACACATGTATATGGTATACATACCACTGAAAGACCTCCCAAAGGGCTTTGTTCTGAATCCTCTCGATTTTGACGATGTCAAAGCCCCTCATGGTTTTACAGAAAAGAGCTTCAATCTCCTTGAATTCATCTGAGGTGCGCTGGAGGGAGACTCGCTGCACAAAACAAGGAAGAGAAAATAAAATATTTTTCCAAGGCAAAAAAATTTCAACCGTCTCAAAAATTACCTGCAATAAGTGATTTTTTTTGCCCACTTGGGGACGAGACAAACAAGCTGTGAACACAGCAGTGATACATTATCACATCTGACGTAAAGAATTTACTTGTTTCTTATTTACACAACCAACAGCTGTGCTGAAACATGGTCATGTGCCGAATGAATCTTCACTCTTGTAACTCTGTTTTTGGTCTCCACCCACTCCTGAGGGGAAATATGTGGCTCTTCATTGTATCTGCTAAGTCTTGCTTTA
The DNA here is from genome assembly GCA_027495735.1 of Lutjanus campechanus. Classification (NCBI taxonomy): domain Eukaryota; kingdom Metazoa; phylum Chordata; class Actinopteri; order Lutjaniformes; family Lutjanidae; genus Lutjanus; species Lutjanus campechanus. The sequence continues at coordinate 5,428 of JAJHUR010079231.1, forward strand.
AATATGATCACCAGCTATTTGTTCTCTGCGTGCCTGCTGTTTGGTGCTGAACGACTCCATGAGAACTGCCAACAATAAAGTTGTGCCAGAAAAAAAAAACTTAAATTTGCTATGACGCACTGTACAGCTGTACAGGTGCAGATTCCTTTCACTTTTGCATTATATTATATTTGCGTTATAATAAAAATATTGAATATAGCTGCTTTAATCAGATAAATATTTCCAATGAGGGTAAAAGAGCACCACTCAACACTAATCTGGAGGCAGTAAACTTTACTGCCTTTACTGCCACTAAAATTTAGTTTTCTAAATTAATTTTTATGTTTTTGATTCTTTTATAGAGTTAGCTTGATTCTGATTTGTACTCATCTTGTGATAGCTGTAACTATCTAATAGTTGATTACATACATAAAAATCTCAGTTTACACCAGTGGAAATCAGTTTGGAGTGACAGGATTGTCTACCAACAAGATATTAAAATAGTCTTATGTAGCTTAAAGGCCAAATGAGCAAAAGAAAATGAAATGCTTGCATGTTTTAAGTCTTTTAGTTTTTTTTTAACTCACAAACTCAAAGGCTGCAGGTTCGCCACAAGACTTTTGCTTTTGCTTTTGCTGTTTTGCTTTTATTATAACTGCACATCTACGGGGCAGAACTGCTGCTGTAAATTCTTTTGCCCACAGGTGGTTCAGGTTGGACTGGAACTGTTGTGTGGCTCTGCAGGTAGACGATGTTGGCCTGGTTTCAAGTGCTTCACATCAGGAACACTGTGTCCTCGTTAGAAAAGTTCTTTTCACTCCTCGCAGGAAGTCTTTTCTCTCCACTTCTGGATAAAGCTGGTCTTATTTTACATTCTGGGTTATTGTTAAAAGAAATGTCATTGTTATCCATTACTAACACAGGAGGAAATGGTGTGTTTGTTAGGGACTATTTTCAGCAGTGGATTAATACACATTATGTGGGATTTTATCAAGTTCATCATACTGAAGGAACACCTGGTGCAACAGTGTGGCTCGTTGTGTGGTTTCATTAGCTTTTAGCTAACAGCAGAACTCTATGGCACAGAGGAATAACACACATCAGGCTTTGACAACACACACTTCTCTTTTAGCAGGATTTGTTTACAATAAGAAAAGTATAGATTATTATTGCCAGCCTCATCATTTAATGTCATTTTGCTTCAAAACTTAGCTTAATTTATAGTGATTCAAGTTTCAAGCAGAGACATGACAAAAAAGTTGTGGTTGTTATTAAGCATTTGCTTTTTCTGTGGTGCTGATGACCCCACAATGCACAACAACATTGGTTTGTTCTTTTCCAGAGTCACACTTTTATTTCTTGTTAGTACAGGACAAAGCATTTAAAGGAAAATGTCACCACTTTTCATGCAGATATCCAATCAGTGTTGATTTATTGCTTTAACTGACTAGATTTACCATCAACACTGACTGGATATGCACGTGAAAAATGAAGTTTATTTTTAATTTATGCTGAATATATAATGATAACAACATACAATGTGGAACTGAGACAATTATAGATTAAAATGCAGGCATGTCTTATTTTTATGTTAATATTAGAAGCTTCAGATTTCCAGGTTGATGCAAAACAACATTGATTTTTTTTTTTTAGCTCTTCTGTCAGAAAATCACACCCACAAAAACAAACAATAAGTAAACATGAACATCATGAAAATTATTATATGGATTAGGCTACTTCTAGCAGTTAAGGCCCAAACTTACTGAAAGCAATAATTGACATGACCTTATTTAACACGCATCAGTGGATGCTCCCATGGTGCACTGCAGGTATCGGATTTGAAACGCAGACACCACAGAACCAGCAGCATTTTGAGAAAAGATTGCTATTTATATGTATCTCTTTGTGTATAAGGATCATAATTAATAAGAATTTATTTAGTTAATAACATGTTGTCCTCTGTGACGACAGCGTTCATGCCACGCTGTGGCATCTGTCTATATCGGCTCCATACTGTCCGTACATTTAAAAGCGTCCTGCACCAAATGAGCGCCAAACTTTCTGGACAATATGCGGTATTGAGATGTGTGAATATTCCTCATCTACTTTACGTCAACACATATGCATAAGCACTGCAATTTCTGTGTCTGTGTGCGATCAAAGCAGTGGGATTGAAGTTTAGTGGTGAAGTTGTCTAGTGGAAGTAAATGTACAGTTTGCCCATGAAACTGCAGAGAAAGTCCAAGAAGTTCCCATGTCTTGCTTACCAGCTGCTAGGTAAAGTGAAGGGAGAGTGCCTTTTTACCAGGCACAAGCCTCATGGTTACAAGCATAATGTCAAAAAAAACATAATGTGAAGTCTAAATAAACGCTTCAAGGCGTATTTACGCCCGTCTGACACAGCTGGGATACAAGGTGCACATAGCTGTTGCAGACATGTGACTCATTTGTGGTCGAGACAGAGAATTAGTTATTAACAGAGAGACAGCGTCTGGACATCCTAGTTTTTAATAATGCACTCCAGTCTGCAGTCTAGTTCACACTTCGCAGTTTTTTCTCATGTCCCAGCCATTTTTTTTATTCCTTTCAGCTCTCTACAAACAGGTACTGCAGCTGCAGATAAAAGCTGAAGTCCTAATTTGATGTTCCAAAATTGAAAAACAGTTGGAGTGGTGGCATCAAGGCAGTTTGATGCACTTTTGGTGCATGTTCAGCAAATTTAAACAACAGGTGTACATCCCAATACGAGCTTTAGGCACTTTCAGCACATTTGAACCTTTACACTAGTTAATAGTGTTAAACTACTTACTTGCTTGTTTTATATATTTAATAATATGCACATTCACATATATTGTAAACCTGGGCATGCATCCTAGCTGAAATAGTACAATTTAGTTTGACGGTGTGGCATATTCACAACACCTTGAATCCTGTTTCAGGGATCTGTGTCTTGTCCCAGTGACCTGGTATAGCAGCCAGATTTGCTTGACCAAGAGGTCGTCTGTGAACAGAAAGCAAACTAAGGTTAGGATTAGTTTTATTGGGAGGTATTCTGAATAAAATGTGTTTTTTTTAATATAGAAAACATAAGTGGGATCAACACAGTATATTTCGGATGTCGTACCTCACTCTCTTTGTTTGGACATCAGTGGCGGAGACAAACTGGGGCCGTCTTCTCACAAGCCTCTTGGTGCCATACTGCTTGTTTGTCTGTATCATGTCTGGGGAGAAAAAAAAAAAAAGACAGGATTATAATACTCCTTTCATATTTTAAAAACGCACAAACGTGTAAACACACAGATCAGTTGCATAATCTTTGTTTACCCTGGAAACTGAGTGAATACATCTGTGAGCCGGCTTTGAACTCCACCACATCTTTGTCATTGTCCAGGAACTTCTGCTCCAGTTTAGAGCTGTCCATGTCTGCTGGCTTGTGTGCACCATCCTGCCACACAAGACAGAGAAGTCTAACCTCAAAACATATCAGGAGCCAGCTGGTATTGTATGCAAAGATATTACTGTCCACAGACTATAAATATACAAATGTTCATTTCAGTCTAATAATTTTTGACTGCAAATCAGCTGATTGAGTGTTTCTAAAGAAAAAAAGTTCCACATTTTAGGAATTTCACCAATTTTCTTGTCTTGCTAAGAGTTAGAGGAGAAGATCAGCACCACCCTCATGCCTGTATGCTACATACAAGGCTGCCACCAGCAGCTGGTTAGCTTAGCGTAGCATGAAGAGTGGATACAGGGGGAAACAGCGGGGCCGGGGACTGTTTTTGACTATAACAAAATCTGTCTACCAGTGTTGTCATCACTGCGAGGTTGCCAGGCAACCAGCAGAGTCAAGAAATAGTTTAGCTCTTGACACAGCAGCTTTTTAGATTAAATAAACAACATTAAGCGTGTTAATTAAAGGCCATTAGTGGTGTCGGTAGGCAGAATTTGTTACCATAGGACTGGCTCGCTGTTTGTTGAAAAATGTCAGTGTTTCACAAAGCCTAAGGTGACCTCCTCAGGAAAACTGTCACAGTATGAAGAACACATTACCATATGCATAAAATTTCAGTTAATGCCATCTAAACAAGGAGGAAAGATAACAACACTGCTATTTAGCAGTCAGAGGTTTAAACACAGAATTAACCACTGCTGCAGATCTCTGCATGTATCAAAATATCACGATACAGTGTTTTGAGAATTGATAAAGTATAACAAGACATAATACCCCGATACTTGATATTTTTGATACTTTCATACACCACTACTCATAACTCATATACTCAGTTTACTGCCATGGAGGAGTAACGAAACCAAAAATCCCTCAATTTAAGAATCAGAGAATTTTTACCTTTTTCTTAAAAAGTCACCCAGATTGATTATCACAATAGTTTAGACAATTAATTTTATAATTGAATTGATCGTTGCAGATCTAATTAAATTAAAGAAGTTTTTTTAAAAAGATATTTACAGGTACCGTAGCTATGACAAAACACACTTCTCTCTAACAACCTTACAAAGTACCTGAATAGATTGAGTACTATTGTGTGTTTTCAATTTGAGAAAAATCAATGAAAATGTTGAAATAAATCAATTATAATATGACTCACTTGTGGGAAAATGTACCAAACTTAAGAACGTGGCTTAAAAATTCAGGACTTGAGTTTGTTAAAGTGAAATGTGAGGAACAATGTGAATGTGCAGCGTGGTCCAGGATTAGATTTTCATCTGATTTTTCATGCTGCGTTCACATCCCTCTCTGCAAGTCTGAAACTGTAACTTCAAGCGATGTTCTTTTTGAAAGTGTAAACCCGGAGGACAAAAGATTAACAGATGAGAACGACTCAGCTTTGAAAGTCGGACAATCGATCAGCTTTAGCTGAGGGAGCTCCACCGAAAGCCTTTAAAACTTGATTTCTCAATTCATCGTTTCAATATGAGCATGGAAAATTCAAATTTATGCATTCTGACAACAATCTCCGTTGCTGCTAATCTCTTTCCTCAGAGATGTTGCCACACAGCCTGTGAACTCAGCCCAGGCAGTGTGGAAGCATCTCTGGATTTTTGTGTGGATGTAGAGCCATAAAAGATAAGATTAAAACTTTAATGAAGTGCATGGGTAGCAGCTTAAGCAACAGATTACAGCAGGGGAAAAATGCCTACTATAAACATAAAGCAGATAAAACAGAATATAAAGAGTTGCAGGGTTACATAAACACACGTAGTCGTCAGTTCAGCGCAGGTTTAGTAGACCAAGAGTGGGAGAGATAAAGTGGGAAGTTCAGTCCGGGTGTGATTTGAGTTTTTACATTTCTGTCCCTTTAAAAGTCAGAATCGGAGGCTGCTCCTGTCAGAGTCCACAGCCAGTGTCGCTCAGATAGCTCAGGGTTGCATCAGAAGGCTAATATCACATTATAAATTCCATTTCAGAGCAAAGCTTGGACAGCCTCGCTTCTTTCTCATCGTTTGCAAATTTTACCAGAGTAAGTTTGCTGCAGTGAGTTGTTGTCACTACAGCAGCATGTAGGGTTGTGGTACGCCGACAAAATGTCACTGACGTGGAGGTAAAGTGGCCATTTTTAGCCCAAATCAGCTCCACTAGCTTCGCCTGCCGAGGCATGTTGTCAGTGTGCATATCTTCAGTGAAACTGTTGGCGGCTGCTGCTGCTGTTTCATGCTGCTGCACTGTTTGCCAACTCACACTGTTATCTATTAGGGAACTCTTTCAACAAGCAAGGTTTTAATGACGTGGCATTACTGAGTTCAAACTTTGATCAGCTTTAAAATGGTCAGGTTGGTTGCATTGGGAGTGTTGCAGATTGGTGATAATGGGACGTTCCTGTGCCAGAATATTTAGCATGTAGCAAAACACAGCTTGGCTCATGAGAAACAGTAAATTCCTCCTGTTCCTTCCTTCCTGAAAATGAAATAATCTATTGTGACAGTATGACCTTCAAAATACATTAACTGGGTTTCAGCCACTTGGGGATGGAACAAAAAAAAGCTATGAACACAACATTACATTGGTTGGTATGGTGAACGTGTTAGCAGTTGCTTATTTACACAGCTGTCACTTAGCAACGTTAGCATTCATTATCCCTGCCAGGTGTAAGCTGGGAGGGGATCATATAAATGCTTCTCTGTGTGTGTGTGTGTATGAGAGTGTGTGCGTGTGTGATGCCTGAACCTACAGCTTGTCCACAACTTATCTTAAATAGACTGGACCAATCAGCCAATTTTTTGCTGTATGCTGAGGGACATCTGTGATCTGCCTTTAACCACTTAATGCTCAACTATGTTCATTAGCTTCCAGCTAAATTTGTCTGTTGGATGTTTGGTGCTGAGCAGGTAGAGTATGCAGGGTTTTTAGAGTTTTTTTTGCAGAAAAAGGTCTGAATGCTTTGTCCCAAAAGGAGATGTAATAGGAAACAAAAAAAAAGCAAAGTGTACAATAACACCAAACCAACAAGATGATGACCGACTCCAGTTACTCACATATGAAGCGTATATGTTCCATTTTCCAAACTCGTCCTCCCAGTACCAGACCCACTCAGTGGTGAGGATGAAGGTTGGCTCGAGCAAAGAGTTAATGGTAGACAGTCGTCGTACGTTGTTAGGTCCACAGGTCATCGTGTCAAAATGCACAGGTGGGCTGGTAGTACTAAAGACAGCAAAATGAGTTACTATTCATTCATAAAATTCAA
>JAJHUR010079232.1:0-11372 GCA_027495735.1 Lutjanus campechanus
TTATAATGGCATTACAAGCACATTTACTGAGTTTAACTAACTTACATAGTATGTCATTTGTTGCTTTATTAAGAGTTCTACTGTAACGTATACTTTATTATGCATTTATTAGCAGTTAACTATGCCTTTTGAAGTTAATTAATCCTTTAGTATGTATTTAATGATCAAAAAATGGGAGGAAAAAAGCATGTTAACTGTTAATACAGTAAACTTTAGATCAGGTACTCACAAAATGCAGTTAACTGCCAATAAAAGCATAAGTACATATGTAGAAATCTTAATAAAACAAAAGCTTATAGGTAAGTTAGTTAACATGTATCTTATAAGTGCCAAAAATGTCTTATAACCTAACAATAAACATGTTTATTATGCTATTATTGACACATACAATGGTATTAACATTAATGTATTATTGAAATTATAAAAGGGACTTATTACCTATTAACTAATGCTTATCATGGGCACATTAATATAAAGTGTTTCCCATATTTCATCCCACAAATGACATACTCTGTCACCTCTGTTTTTCTCTAATGTTCACATGAGGTTTAAGTTATATAACATTCACAAAACGGTGAAATTCAGCTTTTCTTATGAACAAAACAGAAAAAAACTGTTTTCTTTGTACTTCTCACCTGAGAGAAATTCCATGTCTTCTGCTTCACGTTGGTCACCTTGTCACAGTTGAGGAGCTGCGGCAGGCGGCTGATCTGATCGTCCACCACACAGCGAGTGTCCTCGCCGGTGCTGCCCAGAGGACCCAGGAACAGCTGACCCTCTTTGGTGTAACGTCCTATCTGAAAGAAAACACAGAGACAGCACACATGTAAGAGTCTGAAGGTGATCACAAACATGCTGCATTGTCTGCTGTTCCCTATAACACCACTTACATCATATTTGATACATGAGTTTCTGAGACCTCTACACCAATATGATCAATACTTTCCTGTAAACTCATGAGTGAATTATCCAACACAATATTTTGCACTTTATTTTATAGTAAAATTTCTAATAATTGTCTTTTTAATTTGATTTGCACGAAGATAATTGGTTGGCTGTCAAAATCTGTATGTTATATTGACCAGTTCAGATCATATTAACCAAGATGTTTTTGTTGAACACAAGGTGACATTAAATATGGCATAAAATGTATGTAAATGCAATAAAATTTTTGATGAGACGATGTACAAGTTCTCTTCAGAATCGTTGAAGCGATATTCCACCCCTAGATGACAGTCCACTCAATATGTACTCACCCCTATGCTGATGTGAGGATGGGTGAAGATTTTCAGGTCACAAAACAATCCTGGAGTTTCAGCAGAAAACAGGGTTGCAGCTAATGGCAGTGAATGGAGACAAATGTAAATGTAAAAAAAGAACACAAAACAAACAAAATGTCTCCATCCTGCTCGTGTGGTGTAATCCAAGTGTCCGCGAGCCGCAACATTAAAATTTAACCACAAAAAACGCCATTTACACCATGTTTTTAGCAGAAATGTCAACTGTAGCATGTAGCAGGTAGCATGTAAACATGGCGTCGATGTAGCGCGAGACTACGTATATCTCGCGACATTTTCACACGTGCATCCATTAAGAGATATACGAAGTGTCGTGATACATCTGCGCCATGTTTACGGGCTACCGGGGAGGCTACAGTTGATATTTCTGCTAAAAACATGGTGTAAATGGCGTCTTTAGTGGTTAAAATTTAATGTTGCGGCTCGTGGACACCTGGATTACACCACACGAGCAGGATGGAGACGTTTTGTGTGTTTGTTTTTTTTTTACATTTTATCCGTGGTCTCCATTCACTGCCATTAGCTGCAACCCTGTTTTCTGCTGAAACTCCAGGATTGTTTTGTGAACTGAAGATCTTCACTCATCTTCATATCGCTCGACTGGAAGAATCTCAGTGACTGGGGGTCTCCAACTGATGTTTGGAATCTTTCACCTTCAGGGGGCAGCCCCGTACTGTGGCTGAGATTTGCCTGTAAAACCACACCTGTCTTATCAGTCTAAGTCACTATGTAGCTTAAACAATGTCCAAACCCACAGAGAGCTGAGACAATAGTTTACTCGCATCAAGTTCTTGTAGTTTGAAACTTCCTTGCATAGAAAAGTAAAACTCTTGCTCTTAAATACTGAGTCAGATTCCAGCCGATCTGCTCCACTAGCTTCTTTAACTTCTTTTTTTCCTTAAAATATTTTTGTCAAACATGTTCCAAAGGTTTTCTGTCCACATTGAAGATACATGAGTATCTACTTCTGTACTGGATATCACCTCTCTACTTTCAACAAAGATAAAACAGTTAATTTGTTCCCAATCAACAGCTCTACAACTCCGTCTGCAGCTCTAATGAGGTTTTGAGAGTGTGCCAAGAGCGAGCACTGATCAGATAAGTGTTGATAAGTGTGAGCTGCTGTTTGTTACTTCATAGTGCAGGGCTTCACAGTAAAAAGGTAACTTCATCTTGCTGTTGCTATCAGCTTTGAGTTGTGATTCGAGTCAGTCTTCAAATGTCACGGCAGCCCAGTTTCTCCCTGCATTGTTCCCTGTGAGGGCTCCTGTATTATGTTGCTGCATAAATGTTAAAGCACATGCAGAGTGTTTAAAGCTGTGTCTTGTGTTGCAGTGCATAAGCCAGGTGTTGTGCAGGAGGGTATAGTTTGAGTTTAAAAATCCTACCTGCAGTCCCTAGAGGTCACTGCTGCTTCTTAAACCACTTTTGGCCACAGATACCTGCATAACGTGCGAGTGAGAGACTGCTGCACTGATAAAAACTGAAGCATGTTTGTTTTATCAGGTGGATTACTTTAAAATGCATTTGAAGTGCCTCTTTTGAAGACAGGGTGATATTGTGCTGCAAACAAATGCATAGTGGTCCCACACACCCAAATGCCATCTACTGAATGTGCTTTTTTTTGCCACCAACATGCTCAGATTGTTATTCGAGGTGTCTGACAACACAAAGGGTTGCTAATAGAGACGGACCTTTTTTGTTTAAGCAGAATTGCCCTCGCAAAACTCACCAGACTCCATTTACAAAAACAGTCATTTTTTCACCTTAAAGGAGCAATATGTGGCAATTCCACACACAAAAAAATGAGTCCAGCAGTTCAAATAGCAGGTTGAAGCCGAACAGTATATTAAATAGGATTCCAACCTATTTAATATACGATCTGTAGTTGAAGCAAGTTGTTTCCCCCCCACGCCCTCCTCCCCCAGACTCCTAATCAAGCGAAGAGGAGTCCTCCACTGTAAGTTGATCAGCTGATCATAAACGTCAGTTATCGGTCGATGTAAACTTTAAGCCTGTTATCCTGAAAACAAAAGCCCACTGCTCCAAAAATACACTCGGGAGTTGCAGTTCAGTGACTGCCTGCCGGACTCCATTAACATCAAGATTATTCATGATTTCTTATAACACATAAACAGACACTAACTCATTCAGCATTAATTTGAACTCTAATTACTGTGAAACGGGCAAAGAAAAACAATTATTCTGGCCCAGAATAGAATTTTCAAAGGGCCAACAGCGCAGCTGTACCTTGTTGTCAGAAGCAAGTATTTCAAATTAACATGTTGCCTTGTTTTCTGATGACATATTGTGGTCATTTTATGATTTATTAAAGTAAACCTATAACAAATTTCATGCCAAAAATAGTCTGCACATTATAACTCCCTTAAACACAATTTATTGTCACATCCACAAGTGACATTTCAAGCACCTGCTCCTCTTCAAACTGAGGTCAAGTCTGAAGAAGAGTTGCTTGAAACCAGAACTGAACTAGAACCGGAACTAGAAATGCACCTATCATATTTATCGGTCCAATACTGTGGTCAAAACTACACCAATACCACCAGATCCAATAACACTTCACGAAAATTCTCCCTTAACACAAGCAATTAAATTAAACATCGACAGAACCAACCTGATGTATGACAAGTTGAAGGAGTTTGCTAATGCTAGCAGCAACAATGATTTCTTACATTTAGAAAGTGAGAAACATCTGATGAAAATAAAACATGTTTTTCAAAGTAACTGTAAGAGAATGAAAACAGAAAAAGTGGTATCTGTGCATCCCAGACCGGAACCAAGACCTGTGTTCCCTGAAGCACCTGTTTACCACTGCAAGCTAAAAAGAGATGCCCCACAGGCTGAAGGGCTGAGGCTCCGACGCTGGCTGACTCAGGACTTCAGCACAAAAAGTGCAACACAGAAACATTTTCACCCTGACAGCAGAACTCTCTCCTAAGAGGATTTCAGCTGAGCCTGTGTGAGAAACACAGCTGTAAATCAGCGGTGTCGCTGGTGAAAGACACTAATGAGTTGTGTGTGTGTGTGTGTGGTTTCAAGAGAGAAGCAGAGATAGTGGGTGAGAGCTGCTCTCTGTGCGGCTCGTGTCCGTGTTGTACCTGAGGACCCCATCCGTGGCAGGGGTGCAGGGTGGCCGTGTGGTTCTCCTTCATACCCTGATCCATACAGAGATGGTTCACCTTAGAGTTACGAAGCTGAAATAAAAAAAAGTTTTAAAATTACACTCGGTTTCAACTGGACAAGTCGTATTATTCTATAATAGTATGCAGGTATTAACCCTCAGGATTTATTCCTTGAACTCATCTGTTTTAAAAGGATACGAGGTGATTTATTTATGATTTACAACAAGGTTATAAAATGAGATTTTGTTTTACTTCCCTCTTTGATTGGAATTGATTGCAGAGATAAATAAAAATATAGAACAAACTAATAAGGTGGAGTGCTGAGGATGAGTTAGGCAGTCTCACAGCCTGAGGGAAGAGGCCGTTTTCACTGGTTTCTTCAATCTGCGCGAATGCACCACACCTCAGATGTACGAGCTTGTCTTTGCAGTCTCTTTGTCCTTATTAATGTCAGTGTGACTGCTGACTCACCTCGCCGTAGAACAGCGTATTGTTGTACCTCCTCATCTCGGGGTAAACGTTGTCGAGGTACCACTCAAAGTTTTTACACTGCAGACTCTTCCTCAGTGCGACCCTCTGAGAGATGTCTCCGTAATCAATTCCGTGGTTCTGCAAGAGCACAAAGTGGGAAGTCTCTGCTTTATTTAGGTATTATTACACATGAGCAGCCACTTTGGTTAGGTTTAAACCATAAAACAGGACTAGTAACATCTTCCCTGCAGGAACCCTCTCTCACCTCCATGGGGATGTTCCAGGCCTGGTAGACGTTGGACTTGTACTCGTCCATCCAGACCTCAGCCACGCGCAGAGCGTTACGCCGTGTGTGAAAAGCTATGTTGCTGTGGTAGGGTTTCTTCGTCCGTGCGATGTGAGCCACCCTGGAACAAGGCAGCACCTCCATACTGCCTCCACACAGCCACACCTGCAGGCAGAACATGTTTAAAAAATAGGAAAATGAACTTAAGGCTAGCTGTGATGTTTTCTGCTCTCTAGTAGCTTGGAAAAGTTGCAGAGTTGGGTATTAATTTTATGAAAAGGGCTCCACAAGTTACCCCTTTTACATTATAGATTAATTTGATTCAATGTTGATATCAAAGAATTGATTAAATCAGGTTAAAAGTCTTACTTCACAAATCAAACAGTAGGACGTTTTACCTTTATTTCCCACATTTTAATACATCTGTACTTCGTACTCCTTACATTTTCAAAACAGGCTTGTTAGTTTTGTTTTAATGCATTTTAGGGGAATTCTTCATTATTTTTATTTTTGCATCATTATGTGCTGCTTTCCCAACATCAACAAGACTGATTTCAGCCCAAATGGATGGGACAGTAACACACAAAAGACAATTCTTTGGTGTATCCATCAGTAAATATCATGCACAACAAACATAGATGAAGATGAAAACAGCACAAAAGACATGAGACGACGAAAACATCGTAAAAGATGTAACAAGATAACAAAATCAGACAAGAAGTAAAAGGCATAACAAGACAAAATGGACCAAAACTGCATAAGAAGAAAACAATGCAGTAATGCAGAAACAATGTAAAAGACATAAGACGAAAACGTAAAAGACAGCAAGACTAAAAGGACAAAAATTACAAAACCTGGTAAAAGACACAACAAGACGACACAGACAGAGAGGAAGACTCGACTGCAGAGAAAAGGTGAAGTTCAGTTAGCTTTGCACAGAAACGTCAGAAATGTCCTTCAGAGGGTGACTTCTTACTTTTATACTTATAGTACAGTTCAGGTTCTGAACTTTTTCACTTTTACTTGAGTAAAGAAGTTGAATCGGTAATTCTACTTTTACCAGTCTTTTTTTTACACAGGCATCTGTACTTCTACTTGAGAAAAGATTGTGTACTTTTGCCACCTCTGTTTAAAGGACTTCTATCTTAGTCGTCATATATGGACCCAGAGAGATTTGGTCGATTCTTTCATTTGCCTCTCCACAAAAAACAAAAACAAAAACAAAAAAAAAAACCCAAACACAATAACCCTTCACAACAACAACTGACTCTTCGATCTCTCAAGATATACAGCTACAAACTCCCCAACCTTCCCGCTCTATGTGACCTATTTATCTCCATTGCCCTGCTGTGCGCTGCACACACAGGACTGGTCCTCCAGGACTCCTAATGGGGCCTCATTTATCAGCGGTGCCACGCTGTGGTGGCCACTGCTCCACTTAAACCTACAGGGGTAAAGAGGGAGCAGGAACAAGAGGAAACTGGGTGACACACAAACCCTGATGCCCAGTTCGATGTTCTCCCCTCCGTAGACGTCCATGCCCGAGTCGAGCAGGCCGAGTTGACCAAAGTACTCACGGTTGGCCACGAAGGAGCAGCCGATCATGGCGGGAGTCCTGCGAAGAGGAAAACACAACAGTATGAAAACTAGTGACACAGCACCTGCACATGTGGTGTGTATGTGTGTATTTGGCTGTGTGAGTGCAGTATGCTTGCAAATGTTCAGTATGTGAATCTGCACGTTTTTGTGCATGTTTAAAGGGATAATCTGGATTATTTAATGTGGGATTGTTTGAGGTAATTATTGAGGTGGTGGTCAACATGCCCCCAGTTTGGAGAAGCAGAGAGCGTTGGCAGAACAGAAGCTTAACAAGGTGCTGCTGTGGACAGGGTCAGCAGCAAAACGTAATTTACCCACTTAGCTTATATAACGGTGGTTTCCTATCAACAAAGGCTGTCTGGTTGGTTTGGAGAGAGCGATAATTGCCATCAAACTCCATGGATGAAATCAGCAATTTTACCTTGTAGGACACGGGAGTTGCTGGTCTGTTGCTACCTTGATTGCTTAGTTTTTTGTGTTATTGTGTGATTTTGGGGTTTCCTCACAGATTGAGGCAGCTGTAGATCAGCAGCTGTGAGTGTTCTGTGAGGTAAAATTACTGCTTTCACCCACAAAGTTTGGTTGGTTTTGAGAGAGCAATATCTGGCTTGTTCAGTGGTGGTTTCCCATCAGAAAAGGCTGACAGAAAGGTAGAGCAGCGTACACTTCAACTGATTTTTATTTTTTTTAAAAGATGGGCCTTGTTTTAGGTTGCTCAAATACATGTTGGTGACTGTCCACAGCAGAACATTGCTTAGCTTCCATGCTGGTGCTCCTCTTTGCTTCTCCAAACTGGGGGCTTGTCAACCGGCATCAACTGCTACTAGTGGTAACACGAGTACCTCATACAACACCACATTAAATAATCCGAGCTATCCCTTTAAATGTTATTGTATTTTAATTTTCTATTCTTAAAAAAGGTTAATTTACCAGAGTTTATTCTAAAAATGGATGAAAATCAGATTGAACACAAATGGGGTGAAAACCAGATAATAAAAATCTCATTTGCAGCACAAACACTCTGCACTTCAACTGTTTTTTTCCCTTCTTTTAATTACTGTACTTTGAGGGAGTCTGTTACTCAATCATCCGCTTATTTGTTGTTTGTTTTCCTCTTATTTCTCCCTCAGTCATCCACAGAGGATCTTAACTTTTCATACTGTTACGAAATACAAACTGCTTCTTCCAAAAATTACTGGCATTTACTTGTAAGACGTGATGAAAATAAGCCAGTGAGTTTGTATTTGCAAATGCAGACATGAATCTGAATCCTTTGAACGTGAGGTCGTCGTGTGACCTTTTTAGCAAACAAATAGGATTGCACTCTTCCCTGGGGCAAGTAAAATGCTATGCTGGGCAAGTAAAGCGTTTCCTGGTCCTCAGAGCCCCACTGTCCTGCATATTTTAGATGTTTCCCTGCTCGAACACCTGATTCAAATGATCAGGTTGTTATCAGGCTTCTGCAGAGGTTTGATGATGAGCGGTGGACTCTGAGGACCAGGACTGGGAAACACTGGGCTAGTAAATCTAGCAACTCACTTGCCTGACTGGGCAACAATAACTATTTTGATTATCGATCAATCGTTTGAACAAAATGCTGTTTTCAGTCTCTCAGATATGGAGATGTCATCACATTAAAATGAATATCTTTGACTGATAAAGTCCAGGGAGATGTCTTTAAACGTCTTGTTTTGAGAAACTGTGATGGGCATTTTTCACCTTTTTTTCTGACATTTTATGACCATTGCAGCCTAAGATAATATATGACAATTAACTTTAACTTCTGATATTTGATAACTGGTAATACGTACACCAGTTTGTACAGGATCAAGTAAAAAAATTGCCCAACCTGGCAAGTAAGAAAAAACACATTAACGTTGAACCCTGGATATATTCTGTTGTTTGTGACTGGCTTCATCTACAGTAAGTGCGTGTTTACAGGTGTAGCTGTCTTGCCTGATTGGAGCCGACGTGTCCCCGTCGTCCCACCACTGTTTGGGCGGGTTGATGTACATGCACCACAGCTCCCAGTTGTAGCCGTGGGCTGAGTTCTCATAGCGCTCCGCCTCGAACGTCTCGTGCTTGATGTTGTCGATTGAGGGCAGAATAATCCTCTTGTGGTCCTCTTTTATTCTGGCCAGAACCGGCTCGGCCCTGAACACACACACACGTACACACACGTACACACTTTACAGACACATGCTAGAGAACAGACGGCACAGAGCTTCTCTTAAGATCTCTGCTCTCTCACCCACTTCAGTCAGTTATAAAGTCCCTCAAGTTGTACCAACTTTATTACAGATTCTATTTGATTCGGCTCAGCGCAGCTCTGCAGGGCATGTGTGTATTTATGCTGAGTGAACTGGGTTGTGTACATACTCTAAAGTACACACGGAGCTGGAAAACGAATAGGAGACCTACAAAAAGGTGTCAGCGGGATGTGGCAGAAATGTTGTGAGCAGTCGAGTGTTTACGTCTCGGCCAAGTAAGTCTCATCTGTTAAATGATTCTTTGAAATGTGCTTTCCTGAACGGGCGTCTGAGCAACGTCCTGTTTTATAGCCAGCTTTACGTTTTGATCGTTATTTGACGAGCTATATGTCCTGCGGTATCTTTTAATCTTGATTCTACAGGCTCAACCCTCCTCCTTCTCTCCTTATCTTAAAACTTCTCAGGTGTGAAATTGCTTTTTGTGTGTCTGTTTTATGCTGCCTCTGCTGTCCTTTGTCCTCTGCTTTAATAATTCTGTAAAGCCCTTTGTAACTTTCTTTTAAAAGTGATACATAAAGTCTATTATTGTTATTGCTGTTATGATTTGTAATGCAATGGGTCACATGCTATTTGGTTTGGAGAACTGAGCAGGGTTGCCAGGTCTGCGTTATGGGGCTACTTTTGAAGTATTGCCACAGGATGATTTTTTTTTTGGTCCGATGGTTGGGTGAACATATTTTGCATGTAAATTACATTAATAATATCTATAAATACCCATCCATATTTTAAATTAAATAATTTATATATACCTAAGTCCTACCAAACTGACTCCAAACTGATACAGACCTTGTGCACATCACACGCATGCCTATGTTCTCCGCCTGCCAGTGCCAGATTTATTTATTTAATTTGGGCTGGTTTTGTCACAAGACCTGGCAACCCTGATACTAAGTTCAAATATTCATGAATGTGTCCAAGTGAAGTTCACTGTAACTGAAAAGATGAAACTGGATCCTAAGATTTACGGTTTTATCTGCATTCTGGGTGATTTGAGATATTAAGCTTCAAAGTTTTCGTGTTCCAAATAACAAACATGATATGTGAAACAAGTCTTTTATACATGAAAATGACGAGACATCCAAAATGTATTATAAAGGTACAATATCAAAATCCTATCAAATTTGTAAAGTTTTTTTTAGAACAGGTATAATGAAGATTGGACATTTCAATCCTATGAAGGACAGTGGTCCAATTTCTTTTTTTTTTTCGTCATCATTTCATATCTTTCTGAGGAATTTATTCTCTTTGTTAGCGATCACTACACTGCTACATGTTTTGGAGAACATGAGAACTTTTAGCCCATCTGAAGGCTAACATACGAGCTAACTCTGAAAATAAACTTGCCTGTCATTTGTTCTGCTGTCCTTCACAAGACCAAGTCTACAAATCCTTCTAAACATCACGTTCTGTGACATTTTTTCATCTCTTCTCCTTTTCCTAAAGTAACTGAACAATGTAGCAACATGACAAAGAAGCAGAACCTGATGGGTTGTCTTGTAAATGTTGTAAGAGTATGATGTTGCAAATAGTACCCTTCTGTTCTCTAAATAAAAAGTCAAAAAATGTGTAACAAAAACAAAAAAAAAACAGTCAGTAGGATTGGTCAGACCTCTTCCTTTTAGTAAAATGTCCCAAGCACAGGAGAATAATGCGGAAAAAATAAGGAATATAAAAAATAAATAAGGAAATAAAGGCAGACAGCGGGGTCTCTGCATATACAGCCACCACCACACACTTCTACTGGGTATTTATTTAGGAAAATGTTGCAGATTATACCTTTAATAAGTGGCTGTACCATAAAGTGACTAACCAAATAAAAAAAATAAAAAAAAGTCAGAACCTTTTAATTCCAAGGGGACGATTTGTTTTCTTTCCAGACATCACTGACACCTGCTTCATTTGAAAGAGTGGGTGCCAACAGTTAATCCATCCACATGCCAGACTTACTCACCAGGACGGTGTGAACTCCACGTGGGCGTCAAATATTCCTGTCACCTCGGCGGTGGCCACCTTCCAGCCCTCGATTCTGGCACGGATCAGCCCCTCTCTCTTCTGGTTCCTCACGATCTTCACCAGGCCGGGGTAACGCTTGTTCACGTACTCCTCCAGCGGTCCTTTCAGCTGCTCTGCAGTCCGCGAGACGAAGATTACACACAGAACAAAACAACAGATACCGGTTAGACAGGCTGAGGACTGGGCAATAAAACAATAGTGACATATAATGCAATAGACAATTGATCAATAGCAATAAGAATAGATTAAATGCAAACTGCCCTGGCTCATAAACAGCCTATCACATCCCTTG
>JAJHUR010079233.1:0-21784 GCA_027495735.1 Lutjanus campechanus
TGGCCCGTAATTCATTGCTGTATTTGGGCCGAGTGTCAGTGGGCCAGACCAATTTTGCAATGCGAGATGTGACGACACACATCGACGCCTCACTAGAAACTTTGAATGCATTCAAGTACGCGTGATGATTTTAAGACTTGACTTCTTTCTTTTTTTTAGGCGTTCATAAGTTTGCTCCCATTTTGACTGTTCGGGGCGATCAGGGCTGGATTCCTCGATCAATAACGCGCAAATGTGAAATGATAAAGACCGTGGAATCATTTGCTTAATATGTAAGAAAGCAGGGTCAATAAGAAGGTTTCTCTTTGGAATAAATCACACATTTCTCCATATGTACGGTAATAATTTATCGAGCAGCATGGACACAATTAGGAGAAAGTTACTTGCTAGATTTGAGGCAAAATGGTTAAATGATATGTTGTTAAAGCCAAAATTATGAACATATATTCAAACAAAGCATAGTTATGACCTTGAGTGTTACATTACAGCAAACTTAACAAGGAGTCAAATGTGTTTAGCTAAGAACAGGAATCCTTCTTCTGAACCTTGAAGCTGGCAAATTAAAAGCATCCAGGAGGACAGGTTGAGAATTAGAAGCTGAGAATTAATCGCATTTTTTTCTGTACTGCATTTTTAATGATAAGTTACAAATACCTCTATCACATGAAGCAGAATGATTGTTTAATTTTAATGCTTATAAGTACTTTGTTTCTAAAGCTTGGAAAAAACACATCAGGATAGTTTATTTGTTTAAAATTGCTTTTTTTAAATTTTGAATTACTTTTTCTAAATAATGGTGTCCTGTAAGCCTGTTTGGACAGTGCAAATTACTTGTGCAGGACACAATAATAAAATCAAACTAATCAAATATAATCTTTGTGCACAGAGTTGTTAGCTTGGACCATTTTCAGAGGCTATTGCTTTTTTTGGAAGTTCAGCAGTGATATTTAAACCAAAGAGGACTGTGAGAGTTTAAACCACAACTAAGCCTCACACGTTTAAATCTCATTTATCATTGGGGCTGGTCAGAAACGGCGCCCCCTAGAGTCCCTTTGGAGCTAAGAGCGGAGTTAGGAGCCCGATGATCGGACCACACTGGCTGAAATTACCCGAAGGATGAGTGCTGACAGGCCGCAGAGCGAGGGAGCAGTCTCTCAGTGGCAGAGCACAGTTTACACTCCAGTGTCACATACAGCAGCTCTAACAGCCGTCGAGCGACCAGCCATCCATTAATTCATTAGTCAGACTGGAGCGACGACACTGAAGTGACATGTTCTTACAGAGAGACCTCCGTCTGACACTCAGAGGGACACGCTGACTTTCAGGAGGGTAATGGAGACCATGGAGACACAAAACCATCACCACCACTAACACACACACACACTCTCACCCACACACACGCGCACTCACACACACACGATGGCCCAATTCCAATTTCCAACCAGTTAACCTGAAGGGGGAGTCACTTATGAAGCCCACCAACACTGAGTCTGCACTGATGCAGGCTTACAAACCACATTCCTCTCAGCAGCGCACCTCCAGGACAAATTTAAGACTTTTTAACAGCTTTTTAATACCACTTAGGATGAAATTAAATGCCAACTTGACATCCATGCCTGCATAAGTATTAAAGATATAATGGAAAACCATTTTAATTCCTAAATAATAATCATTAATGAAGTACTTGAATTAAGTAAAACATTTTATTATAATACTCAGATTCAAATTGCCTGTAATAGATCTAAAGGCATAATATGCAACCTTTTCCTAAAAAAAATGCATAGAGTTATATAAACAACAACCTTTTAATCATCACTTATGTCTATATCTGCAGAGACCCTGTCTTCTTCCAGTATTTTCTTATTTTCTCATTGTTTTTTTCTGTGCTTGGGGACATGTTATCAACCCAAAGATCGGTATTTTGACATCGTGGGAACGAGACTCAACAATAAACTATTTCTGTGGTGCATTTACGAACAGCTCGGACAAATCCGACTGATTCTACCTTTAACTCACTCGTGTTTTGGATTCTGCCACCAATATATAAATCATTGTATTATAATTATTTTTCCCCACGAGGGATAAATAAAATATGCCTTCTTCTTTGCTTTTAGGGTCTGCAGACAAAAACAAGGATGTACTCAGATTAAAAGTGGCAAGTGAAAAAATGCTGAACAACAACAACAAAAAAAAGGCCTCTGTGAAATTAGGTGAAACAAGCCTTTGTTTACATTTTCACAGGCAGAGTTACAGTATGTTAGTGAGTTAAAAAAAAGAAGCAGGATATTTTTATTCAGATAATTTCATTTTTGACATTTATTTTGTGGTTATTTGTAGTGAAAAAGTTTGTCCACATGGGGCCTCCACAATCAACAAGACATGCAAGTTCCTTGTAGTAGCTTTAATTATTGCAGTAGCCATCATGACAAATGGTCCTGCTTCTGTCAGAGAAAGTCGAGGGGGTCCCAAAGCTTGCAGGTGTATTTATTTATACCCTCGTCCTTATTTAAGAGACCCTCCACAGCTGAGTGTGACTCCACATAGAGTCGCACTCGGTCATGGAGCGGGAACGTGTAGGGGCCGGATTTGGAATTGGGCCATTATTTCACTTTCACAATATGATGCACTTACTGGGTTGCACAAACTCACACACGCACACACACACACACACACACACACGTATTGCCAGGGGAGTTCCCATCCTACCGCAGTGGCTGCTCCACAGGCTCAGCTAAGAGAAGGAAATGCAGAAACGTACAGAGAAAGTGAAAGATGAGCAACAACGTGGAGGGAAAAAAAGAGGTCAGCAGAGAGGAGAGAAGTATAGGCACACTATCAAACACAGAAACACTCCGAGTGCTAACAGATGTCATTTCTTATGCTGCGTTCCAGTTCTGCAGGAAAGTAGGGAATTCTGGCTTTAAACTGGGACAAACTTCCAAGGAAGAATCTCAATCAAACAAGGGATCTGATGTGACATGTTTTCAAAAAGCTCTTTTAGATATTTTCACTGGAACAGGATAAAGAATGTCTTTTTCTTGGGACTTAAGACAACTAAAAACATCTTGAGTGATTCTCTTCTGCTAATAAAAATCTGTTTCACTGGAACACACAGATTGTATTATGACACACTGACGGGGAATTTCCTGCTTCCAGTTTCAAAACGGAAAGCAGCATTAATTTTTTGGTTGCCAACTGCAGCTACACGAATGCTATTGGTTGGCTCGGTCAGAGCTAGCGGTGATTGGCTGAGCGTTCTCACCTGAGGCCTCCCCGAGCAGACCCGTCCTGCCGATGTTGGACAGCAGGTGGTCGATGTTGGGGGCGGGCTGCACGTCCTCCGTGTCCACCGGCGTCTGGATGGATCAGACACAAGAGCAACGACATTCAGTGTGACAGCAAGAGGCTGTGATTTACTGAGACTTTACTCATATTAAAGGGATAGTTCAGACTTTTTGAAGTGCAGCTGTATGAGGTACTTATCCATAGTCATTGTATTACCTACTTATTACTCATTATTGCGATACTTAATGATACTCTTCACCATAATTTGGTAAGAAAGACTGTTTTTGCAGAAATGAAAGTTCAAATGACAACTGAAAAATTTAAACTGTTACCTGAGTTTTAACATTTTCATTAAATTTAGTAAAGTGAGCCCACGTTTTTTGAACAGCCGGTTATCGATACCCATTCCTAATCAGCACGCTCCTAGCTTGAAGAAGCAGCAGGAGTACTGGTGTAGGAAGTATTAGGAAGTAGACGTATTTTAGCCTCCTAATAAACTCTATATATTTAGAATATTTTCACAGCTTTACCTTGCTGTCAGGCAGCCTTTTCCACAGTGAAACCACTGTTATATAGGCCAAATATTGTCCTCTCCAAAGCCACCAAACTCCTTTGGGAAAAAAGTAATTTATTTTGCAGTTAGCAGCTGGTCTACCACTGCCCTGATCTGCACTTATTTGTTTGTGATATTGTGTGACTTCAATAAAAAGTTATCTCGGATTCACCAAAGTCGCACAGTAACGCAAACAAACTAAATGATAAAGGCAGTGGTAGACCAGCAACTCCTGTTTTCTACAAGGTAAAATTACTGTTGCTTGTAAAAAATAAGCTTGGTGGCTTTGGAGAAAGTGGTATAAGGTATTGTTGCTAATACATCAGATTCCTACAGTGTGAAAAGACCTTCTGTCTTGAATGTGATTTCTCTACAGATACGGCTTCTGTTATCTGCTCTCTCAATCACAAAGATCAAAGTTAAAGTTGCTCTGATTACGTGCGACCTTGCAAACAGCAGAGTGACTCACTGGGTTTATAAAACAGCATAATCACTCCACTGTACGATTAAAAGAAAGATCACAAATATTTCATATTCCTCACAGATTCATGCTTGAAGACTTATTTTTCTTTACGTAAATGAAGATCTCAAGGAGAGTTTCTGTTGTGTTTCAAGGAAAAACAAGACAAAAGCCAGTTTTTTACCAGTACTGAGCAGTGCAAATTCAACTTTGTAGTGAACATAAATTCTTGACACAAGTTTACTTGTTGTTTTTTTCCAGAAAATATTGTTTCATATATGAAATGCACTACCTACTGAACTCAAGACAGAGCAAAACATTTCAAAATGAAACAGAAGGTATTTTTTAAAAGCCTTTCAATCATGTGTAGGGTGGTGGTGGCGGTGGGGTAGATATTTGTGTATGTGTTTATTTATATAGATATACAGTATGTCTATACATGTCTCTGTCTGTATGTGTATATGAGTATGCTGGCATGTCGTATTCCTGTTCCTATAACGCCAACAAACTGTACCACACAGTTTAACCTTGCTGTCAAGGGAACATGTTTTATGTCTGTTATTTTAAAAGCCCCTCTAGGGATACGCGTAACAAAATAGCAGCAGCTATAAATGCTGTGAAACAGTGCATTGGATTATTATGCAATTCTCTATGTATGTATACTGTGTCTGTCCCTGTCAAATAAATGCTGAAAGAAAATTAAAAAAAACTTGTAACAATGTCTTCAAATATGGACCCTGAGCTTTACTGAGAGTTATTTCACACCAGCTTGGAAAGATTCTCAGATAATGAAGTCACACACAACATACTGTCTGTTACTTCTGGTTAGTCTCACATAGCCAGAGCGTCTCCACAGCGCTGTGTCAGGGGTGGAGAATGGACCGGCCTTTACATGTGTTGACTTCAATGTTTTAAAAAAGGATTGTTTGGATTCACTGAAGTCACACAATAAAACAAACTAACAGATCAAGGAAATAGTGGACAAGCAGCCAACAAATTCTGTGAGGTAAAATGACTGATTTTGCCAGTGGAGTTTGGTTGGTTTGGAGAGAGCGATATTTGGATCATATAGCGGCGGTTTCCCGTTGGAAAAGGCTGTCTGACGGCAAAGTAAAGCAGAGAAAATATTCTAAATAGAGCGTGAACTTACACTGATATTAACACACTTCTGCTGCACACTAAAGCCACTTTATGTAGTCCTGCGTAGTCCATGTACGTTAAATGGTCTTGTTAGGGTTTTGTATAATCTTAGTGGGTTCTGTGTACTCTCTTTTATAGTTCTATTTAGCACCTTGGACCCTGAGGAACATTGTTTTGTCTCACTATGTACCAGCCGTATATGGTTGAAACAACAAATAAAGATACAGTCAACATCCTCAGCTGTATCTCTGTAGTACAATAAGCTAGGCTATAAGACAACAACATGGTAAACATACCTTTTCATCTTTGTCCAGCTCGTCAGTGAAAAACCAGATGCCCTGCAAGAATGACAAATAAATATTTAGCGTGAAAAGCATCATTAGTAAATTGCAGTGTTGATCTGATCAATGAAAAATGTACTAAGGACCGAATAACATATGTACAAGAAGCAAAAGACACATAGCTGATAAGAGATGGAGAAAATGGACTGAATATTGCTACCAGGTGAACTAAATGATCTTCTGAATAAGGTTTATCTATGTCCTCTTTGGTGGTAGAGCAAGTAGATCTGATTATTATTATTAATTCATTCATATTCTTGGTGATAATAATAATAATTCCTTCACTTAGAAAATATTGATATTGAATCTATATGGGATGCCTTTGCTTCATTATGTTCTTTGTCTGTTGTTTTGGTCTGAGATGCTGCTGCTCTACTGCAGCCTCTAGGATAAATGTCATACACAGCAGTTATAACAAATAAACCAGGCAAAATCAATGACATCCTTGCAATTAGGGTCTTGAAATACGTGTCTCTGAGACTGAGACAAGGCTGAAAACTGCGATGCTTGATTTCAAGATGAGACTGATCTCGAGTACTACAACACTTGCGTGTGTTTCTCTCACTCACATGTTGGATGAGCGTCTCGACTATCTTGTAGCGGTCGGGCATGTGTGTGACCATGTCTTTCATGTTGTCCTCAGACGTCCGGACCAGCGTCGGCCCGAACACCAGAGCCAGGTTACGAGGCTCCATCTACACACGAGATAAAACACACATTAACACCAAAGATACCACAGCGGTGCAAGGCAAAGCAATGCAGGATTATACTGTAATTAAAAACACACACACCTTGTTTTTATCTGAGTTGTCGGCTACAGTTTTCAGGTGACCCACCAGGAACTTCAGAGTGTGGTAATAATGATCTGGGAGGTCTCGGATCTAAAAAAAATAAAAGAGGAATGACAACACTGAGAAACCTGTTGAACCTGCCTGACTTCTGTCACACACACATACTACACACACACACCTTAGCCAAGTAGGGAAATTATTCGGTTAAAATTAATTGATAAATACAAACACACCAGTTTCTTCATGGTCTTTAGTCTTTCTGATGCATTTTCCATCCGGTTGGCGTCGATGAAGTCGTTATACTTGTCTGTAAAAATATTAGAAATATTAAAATACTTGTGAGGTGAGACGGTTTGATAGGAATGCATCGCAGTGTGAGGCTGTGTGGCGTGTGTGTGGTGACTTGTCACAACATGTTTGGACTCACCGTTGGTGAAGAGTGGCTCTGGAAGCTTTCTGAAGAAGGATTTGAGTAAACTGCTGACAACATTGAGGTCCTGCCACTTCTGTTGACCAAAGAAGACACAGAGAGGAGTCAGCGGAGTTGACACAGTATTTTAACATCTGAATCTAATGATACAGGTTTGTTGAGAAAAGCTGACTGAACAAAATCTGTTTATTATCTGTCAGTTAGGGCCTGAGCGTTTTTGCTAGCTGAACGTTCTTGCAAAAACAACCAGCAGGGGGCACTTGAGAGTGCTTTGGAGGCACAAGTTGGGGTCTACCACTGCCTCGACTCTTAGTTTGATCGGATTAAACAAAGTCACACAATAACACAAACAAACTGACCGATCGAGGCAGTGACAGACCCCCAACTCCTGTGTTCTGTGAGGTAAAATGACTGATTTTGACAAAGGACTCTTGTGGCTTTGTCTAAAAATATATTTAGACAAAGACACAAGTGAGGTAAACAATTGCAATTAACACCAGGAAAAAAGGCCATGTGCAGCACAGGAAAGATGCTCAGCGCTGCTGTTACTGCTGAGGGTATTCTTCTGTGATGATCTCTGACGTAGGCCACCATACATATTTGTATTTCCTCACCTCCTCTGCAGGGTTGATGTCGACGCCCTTGTTCAGCTGATCCTGAAGCATCGACACCATGGCGTTGTTCCCAGGAACTCTGTAGATCCCGGTGTACTCCAGACCCATGTCCTCCACCAGACCACAGCAGATCTCCACGATCAACGGGATGAACTGAGAAGGATACGGAGGGAGGGGTTTAATCACAAATGAAACCTCGTTTCACTGCATTCAGGTAAGACAGAGGATGTGGAGGCGAACCTTGTTGTTTACACCCGGCTGACAATCCTCCAACCTCACACCGAAAGCTTTGGGCCCCGCCTTCTTTGTTTTCTTCATGATGTTGATTCCCCAAGGAGACTTTGGAGGGCCGCTCTCATCTAAAGGGAGATCAAACAAAAACTTCACACAGAGCCTCAGGTTTTGCTTCTTGGTTACCCAGAATCATTTTCATCAGAAAAGGCTAAAAAGGCTGAAAAATAAGCTGGTAATAAACCAACTACAATTGTGGGATGGTATGATATTTGGACAAACAGATGTAAACGGAAAATAGATACCTGTTATCCTGAACTGAACAAATATAGTTGCTACCAACTGATATTTAATTGAAAACAATAATACAGATTGAAGGTCTGAAGCTGACTTTGTATGGTGAAATTATCACACAACTTGCTGCAGGTTGCAAATTGCATGAAACATAGTGCCCATGCAACTTACATGAAACAATTCAAAAGTTATCATAGTATTTTGTATCATTTTCTTGATCAGTAATATCAATTTGGACATGTATCACTTTGGTGTTGAACCGGGGGAGTGACAATTTTTTTGGCTTCTGAAGGGGACGTGCCTTTAAAAGACCAACTTATTTGGTAAGTAAGAGAGTTGTGACTGTAGAATTACTTCAAAATTGCTCACATTTTTTGTTGTTTAGTGTTCTTCGTTTCGTAACACGACCACATTTTCTTTCTCTGACACTGACCTTTGCTCTCTGGTTTGGGAGAGCGTGGCGCCCCCGCAGCGTTTTCTGTCTTGGCGAGCAGGAAGGGAGGCTTCATGCGGGGCAGCCTGGGCGAGGAGTCGGGCTTGCTGCCCGTTGGACTGCAGGAGGAGACAGAGAGACAGATTTGATTTGAGATGTCTGTTGACTGCAGCATTAAAGGCAGCAGCTGCAGTCTGTCATCAGACTCACCTCTGTTTTCTGTAGTCATTCAGCTTCTTATTAATAAGGGCCTGTCTGGAAAAGCCGAGTTCCTGCGACAAACAAATACATCAGAATTATGACTTTTAATAAAAACACACTACAGGTGCAGTAACAGAAGAGGTCAAAGGGATAGTTTGGTTTTTTTGATGTGGTGTTGTACGTGGCACTTATCCATACTAAGTGTATTATCTGCAGTAGATGATTTTCAGTGAGGAGAAGCAGCAGACATACTGATGTACAGTAGGAAGCAGATCAGTGTACTGCTGCGGACAGTCAGCAAGAAAATGTATTTTAACCACCTAAAAAAAAAGGTCCACCTAAAAAACATTAGTATCAGTTTGAGTGTACGCTACATTTAGAATATTTTCACTGCTTTACGTTGCTATCAAACAGGCCTTTACATCAAGAAACTGCTATTTTCTAAATGAAATATTACTCTCTCCAAAGCCACCAGACTCCTTTGGCAAAATCAGTAATTTTACCTTGCAGAACACAGAAGCTGCTGATCTACTGCTGCCTCGATCTTTTAGTTTGTTTGTGTTGTTGTGTGACTTTGTTGTTTTCAAGGGTTAGTTCGGATTCACCAACGTCACACAATAACACAAACAAACTAACCAATCAAGGCTGCGGTAGACCAGCAACTCCCGTGTTCAGCAAGGTAAAATAGCTGTTTTTGCCTGGTTGGTTTGGAGAGAGCGATATTTGACTTATAAAACAACAGTTTCCTGTCAGAAAACGCTGAAGTAAAGCTGTGAAAATATTCTAAATACAGCATGCACTTAAAATTATGATTTTTTGGGGTGGATAAAATACATTTTGCTGCTGACCCTGTCCACAGCAGTTCATTGCTTAGCTTCCTACACTTGTATTCCTGCTGCTTCTCCAAACTGGGGGGCGTATCAACCGTCATCTACTGTAGGAAATACACTGACTAAGTACCTCATTCAATCCCACTTCAACATCTGACAAGTAAATGTGCGTCCGCTGACCTCGTTGTCTGTCTTGCTGTTCTCCCTGATGACCTTTATCCAGTCCAGCATGTCCTCGCGGTCCTCCGCCTGCAGCAGGTACTCGCAGAAGTCCTGGGTGGTCAGCCGTAGGGCGTGCTTTCGTTTGGTTTCACTGTACGCTATGTCCACCAGGCAGCCCCGGATGCTGATCGGCTGGTCGTCATCGGCCGAGCCTCCGATCGTGGCCCCCCGAAGCACCGCCTCCCTCTTGTCCTTGTAGAGGAAGAGCGAATGGGAGCGAAGCACCGAAAAGACTCGCTTCCACGGACGCATGCCGCTGCCCACCTTCTGTGGAGGACAGTTGAAATGTGACGTGAGTCTTTAAATGCTTTTTAATGCTTTCCTGCCTTCACTTATTCTCTCATCAGCCCACCTTGCCCTTCTCTGTGAGGATTTGTTTGTAATGAAGCCATCCTTCTCTCCGTACGTCGCTGTAGGTGATGTTCCCCAGCTCTGAGGTGGAGTGGCGTTTAGATCGAACCTCCTCTGCGGTCCCCAGGTTGTCCAGAGACTGAAAGACAAACAAGGAAATGTTCACAACATCTATTGACGTGTCAGCCTATTAAAAGCCATGAAATCTGAATATTTGACTGTCATTTCAGTATGGTGATGGAAATGAATGTTAACAGAAAGCTGCCCATTTCTGACAAAGTATTAAAATAAAATAAAAAATACAATAACATAATATAATATAAATAACATCCATTTTTGTGTCAACTTGATGTTAATACTTAAGGCCTTCAGTCAGTGCTGGTGAGGGTTTAGAGGTGACCCTTTTGTCCCATGAGTTTTTTTTTAGTGTTTGGCATTTTGTCATTAATTTCAGACGTCTCCTCTCGCCTTACAGTGTGGTGAGTAGAGTTACATTACAGCAGTAGTTGAGGCAGCAACTTTCATGTCCCTTAGTGCTCCTGTGCTGCAGGTTTGCCAAATGCTGCCTTTAAAACTCACTGACACACATTTATTAAAGCTGACACACACGGAATATGACTCACTTGAGTGGCTAAATTGGTTTGAAGTTTGAGGCACCTTAACTGCAAAAATGAAAAAATCCTTTACACCTCCTGATGTGCAGAAATCACCAAAGACACAGAGAGAGACCAAAAGATGAACATAAGTTGCTTGAATAGGCAGGCTGGAGGAGCTTCACAGGAGCACAGGATGTGCACAACCTTGTTAATTTACAATAAAACAAAGACGAGTCCTCCACTGTAAGTTGATCAGCTGTTTATAACTATCAATTTCCTGTCAATGGAAAATTAAATGTTATCCTGAAAGCAAAAGCCCACAGCTCCAAAAATACACACTCTGGACAATGAGTTAAATGGCTGCTGTCTGTCTCACTGCCTGCCAAACTCCATTAACATTTTGCCCAATTTAACAGTTAAAAACATTTACGCCTTTTACAAGATTATTAATGATTATTTATGACTCATAAACAGACACTAACTCATTTGGAAAACATTCAGCATTAATTTGAACTGTGAAACAGACATACAAAACAGTTATTCCGGAGCAGAAAGGATATTTCAAAGACGGAAACTGCAGCTGTAGTGTTTATGTCAAGTTAAGCAAGTATTTCAACTTAGCATGTTTCTTTGATGTCTGATGACACATCCTGTTCATTTTAGGATTTATTACAGTCAGTATATTACAAATATCTCCTCCAATCAGTCACATTACTGAGTCATCTCACTGACTTCATGACTCTACAGCAGTTGTGCTACTGTACGCTTCAACAAAGTTAAACAAGAATTGTGACTCAGACTTCCTCGGTGAAGGGAAGGTGGCGCCTTTAACAAATTTACAGTTAAGAGAACTGTCACAGCTCTCCCAAAATCGAAAATACATATTTTTCCTCTTACATGTAGTGCTTTTTATCCACCTATATTGTTTTTGGTGTGAGTTTTGGAGATATTGTTCATAGAGATGTCTGCCTTCTCTCAAATATAATGGAACTACTCAGTGGCTACTCACACCAAGATAATCTAGGATGAAGGATAAAGGGAAATATGTATTTGTGATTTCTGAATGTGTATGCTAAGCTGCAGAACGTCCATTTTAGTTTATAGTTTGCTTCTTTGTTTGCTTTTCTGACATGCGTGTTAATCAAAGGTGAAGAACTCACCCCGTCTGTGAAGAAACTCTTGACTCTCTTTGGTAGCCTCCTGCGAAGTACAACAACACAACTCAGAGTTAACTGCCAAAATGTCAGCCCACACATGTCATTTAAGAGATGTCATTTTAAAGCAACAAACAGTTGCAGTTCAACAGTACTCACGAGAAGACTCGTCCTTCCTCTCTGAACGTGTTAAGTCCTTCGTCACACGACTTGGAGCGCTCGGTGGTGATGGCTAGAAGATAGGAGGAACGGCGACTGGATTTAATACTGCCTGCTCGATGGGAGGATGAATGATCAGAGAGAGAGAGAGAGAGAGGAGAAAAGAGAATCAAAGAAGAAGAGACAGAGAGAAAGACAGAACGTTGATGTAATGCCAATCACCCGTGTGGACGGTGTTGGATTAGGAGATTTGAGGATAATGAGGGAAGGAGGGAGCAGGAGGTGGTGGAGGAGGTGCAGGGTTTGAGTGAAGAGTGACCGGGTGGCATGGTGAGGATGAGCGGTGGGGAGGTGAGCTGGAACAGTGGGTTAGATTAAATTCTCACCACTGACATGCAGGTGTATTCTCTGTAAACTCAGACTGTGACATGCATCTGAGCCATTTGATTACGAAACTGAACCATGCAAGTCAAAGTTTGTCTAATTTAACAAAACTGGGAGTCAAATGAATTTGACTTTTGGGCTTCATGCACAGCTAGAAAAACAACAAAACATATTCTAAATAAGCATGTTTGTACGATTTGTTTCATGCCAAACATCCAATCTACAAATTCAGCATGCAAAAATATTACAACACTGCTAAAAACCTCATCTTTGCAAGTATTTTTGTCCTATTATTGAGCCACAAAAGTATTGTTTTGAAGTGCAGTTCAATTATTTCAATCTATTCCCAATAAAAATCTAATTTTGTAGTGATTAGTGTCAATATTGTGACAGTAAGCAGCATTACTACGCAAACTGCTCTGCTGGAAACATGATGAAATTATATTTTATTTTGGAAAATATTGAAAAAAATTGATTTAAATTAGAAAATGGCCACATTTTCCTCTTAAAGGGATAGTGCAAATTATTTGAAGATGGGTCATATGTGGCACTTATCCATAGTCAGTGTATTACCTACAGTAGATGATGGTCAACACAGCCCCCGGTTTGGAGAAGCAGAGATTAGTACCAGTGAGGGAAGCCCAGCAAACAGCAAAACATATTTTAGCCACTTAAAAAAGGCCAATCAATCAATATCAGTTTAACTGTAAGCTACATTTAGAATATTTTCACAGCTTTAACCTGCTGTCAGACAGTCTTTGGGAAACTGCTGTTTTATAAGCCAGATATCATTAAATATTGCTCAGCCAGACTTCATTGACAGAATCAATTATTTTACCTTGCAGAACACAGGAGCTGCTGGTCTCACGCTGCCTTAATATGTTAGTTTGTTTGTTTTATTGTGTGACTTTGGTGTTTTAAAAGGTTCTTGTGCAGCGGAAGACGAGTAACTCCCGTGCTCTGCAAGGTAAAATTACTCATTTCACCAGTGTGGTTGAGCGAGAGCGTGCAGTTTTTGGCTTTTAAAACAGTGGTTTCCAATCAGAAAAGGCTGCCTGACAGCAAAGTAAAGTAGTAACTATTCTAAATATATATATTTTTTGCTTCCAGGCTGGTGCTTCTTTAAACTGTAGGCATGTCGACCACCAAGTAATACATTGACTATGTATACACACCTAACACAATCCCACTTCAAATAACCCGAACTATCCCTCTGATGTGAGTAAATAAGACTTTTGAGAATCAATAAAAGGCAAAAAAATGCTTGATAAGATGGAAATTAAAGAGGAGCAATAACCAATCTCATGCATGCGTCGTCAATCCCTCTCTGACGTTTAAAAAACAGAGGTATCACCACAAATAAGGTACTTTTCTGCTGCATGCAGTGGGGAAGAAGGGAGGCAAGAAGGGGCAGGAGGGGGCACTCACTGCAGTCGTGTGAGAAGAGCCTAGTGAGGGGGAAGGTGAAGGTGGGGGAGGCGGGGCTGGTGACCACGGCGGGCGCCGAATTCATGCCGCTGGACACCACGGAGGACGCCGGCACGTGGCGGGCGCGCAAATCAGCACCGGGGCTGGTCGGCTCATCTGTGGGAGGGTGGAGGGAAGGAGGGGGAGGCAAGAGGAGAGGAGGAGAAGGGAGAGAAAGGAGGAAGGGAGAGGATTAGGTGTTAGAGAAAAAGGTCAGAAGGGAAAAAAGAAGGAAAGTAAAAGGGGTTAGATTAGCAGAGGAAGAGGAGAGGTTTTTAAGGGAGAGGAATGGCGAGGAACCGCAGGGAGATACCAAAAAAGATCATTCATCTCCATTTCTTTCACTTTATCTTTAAAGGGACAGTTCACCTCACAATCAAAATACATATTTTTCCTCTGCAGGTTGCAGAGTTCCTGAGATATCAGCAGCAGAGATGTCAGCCTCCAATATAATCAGTCCCTCCAGGAAGTTGTGATGTTGTGATCGCAATGGTTAACACAATTTCAACCAATGTCTGCGAATTGTGCACAACCTTGCAATTTTGTCCAATGACTGCAACTTTTCCACAAATTTGACCAATCATCGTAGCTTTCAGCAAATTCCACCAAT
Organism: Lutjanus campechanus; assembly: GCA_027495735.1. Classification (NCBI taxonomy): domain Eukaryota; kingdom Metazoa; phylum Chordata; class Actinopteri; order Lutjaniformes; family Lutjanidae; genus Lutjanus; species Lutjanus campechanus. Next base: position 14,547 of record JAJHUR010079233.1, read on the forward strand.
CACAGCAGTCTTCTAACCATAAAAAGATGCAAGGTTTTTCATTGTTATTGACATTTATCAATGCTCTGTGCACTTTCATATTTTATAAATTTGTGCTTGCTCTTTTGACTGAGTTTGAGCTCCACAATGATTTTGCTTCTTTTGTAGAATACCCCCAGGTGCACTCCATAATGTGCAAATAAAGCATATTTTGTTGGAATTTTGTCACCCTGAGCCTTTCAGTAAGGTATGAAATGGAGTTTATTCTCCCTGGAGCAAGTTGCCTTTCATTTTTTAATGAATTATACAAAAAAGGCACAACTTTTCTTTGAAATTCTCACTTGCTCCCACAATTTCATTGCAAAAAAAATGCCTAAAACATTGAAACATACATCACAGGTTCTTAGAAAAGCTGCAGTGAAATCATTTTAGGCTGCAACAATCCCAAAAAAGCCAGTGAAACCCTGGAGGGACTGTATAATGGGACTAAACGGCACTCAGCTTCTGATGCTCAAAGCGCCAAAAAATACATTTGATAAATTCAGCACCAGTGTGTCTTTCCAGAAATCATGAACTGGTTTCTCAAGATAATCCCCGAGCAGTTTGATGTTGGACCTATTTTCTTTCCAGTAGAAAGAAACAGGTTCCAGTTGTTTCTCCTGCAGAATGAAAGCAGTTCCTGCAGATTCTGCCATAGAAAGAAAGTTCCTAAAAGAAACTGCTCACAACAAGGTCTGTGGATTATCCTGAGTAACCAGGTCAGGATTTCTGGAAAGAGACATTGCTGTTGAGTTTTTGGTACTTTGAGCGCCACAAGCCAAAAATACCATCTAATTCCATAATATTTGACAGATATCTCTACAGCCAACATCTCCAATACTGAGCAACTCACACACCAAGACAATCTAGATGGATAAACAGCACTACAGGCCAAAGACAAATATGTATTTTTTGATTTTGGGGTGAACTGTCCTTTTAAATTACATCCCTTCAAATGCAAAATCAAAACATAAAACAATTGTACTCGAAGGTGAGGCATTTTCTAGATTTCAGCGAAACACAAAAGACAAACTACAAACATGATTCATTTATTTATAAATCCACAAAAGAAGCTAAAGCGTCTGAAACCTGTGCAGCTATCTGAGGAAAGAACACACACAAAATGCAACTTGAAGAAAGAGACCAAAAGCTACACAGGCACATATTTAAAAAAAGAAAAATAGATTACAGATAATGCAGTACCTGTGCCTCCTGTTGCCATAGGAAGAAGAGCTACTCTGCTGCTAACTGAAGGGGGTTTTGTACAGAGACTCTCTGGCTCCAGGTTTCAGTTCATTATGAGATCTACATTAGTGCATGACCTGATATATGTGAGGATACGTGTAAGACAAAGTCTCACAGTCCAACATGGACGTAAGAGGATACTGTGGAGGACTGAGTGTAGATGTTTAGTTGTTTTTATGGCATGAATGAAAGCTTCAAGTGTTCAAGGAGACAAAGGCATGAACCAGCTTTATAGGTCACACAGGCTACAAGTCGTTCAGGCTGATGCAAAGGGATATGAAACCACAACGCACACACGCAAAAACACACTCGCAGGAGCTCACACTTCCTGACTGACAGAGAGGATCAGAGACCAGCCCTGTATTTGCATTGAGTGAGAAGAAGCTTGATTTGTTGGTGACATTTTAAATCAGAGGTGTCCACATTCTTTCCTGTGAAGAGCCAAACATTAATCAAAATGTTGAAGTGTTCTTATGTAAAATTACACTGGGTTGCAACTAGCGATTATTTTTATTGGTCATGTATCTGTTGATTATTTTCTTGACCAACTGATTAGTTGTTTGGTTCATAAAATGTCAGAAAATGGTAAAAAAAAAAAAAAAAATATGTTGGTCAATGTTTCCCAAAAGCCCCAAGATGACATGTCCTCAGAAGTCTTGTTTTGTCCACAATTTAGAGATATTCAGTTTACTGTCACAAGAGAGCTATATAAAACAGAAAATAATCACATTTAAGAAGCTGGAATCAGATAATTTTGACTTTTTGTCATAAAAATTTACTCAAACCAATTAATTGATTATCAAAATAGTTGGCGATTCATTGTTGCAGCTTTTACATTAAATCAAAATGTTTCGTATTTTATAGAAAATGTACACTCCAAACCTAAAATAAACTTTCAAAATAGTTAAAACACTACTTTTTATTCTACTTCATAGAAAATTTATTCAGATGCCTGCAGCTCAAGGTGCTTTAAATTAAGTTGAACAGTTGTATTGTTCACCTTTGTAATCAAAACTGGAAATCTGACTCCAGCTCGAAAAAGTTAAAAAAAAAGTTAAGCATCATAGTGACACTGAATAACAAATCTATATTGGATATTAAGTTACATATTGCAAACCATCTATTCCACGTCTTGTATAATAATTCATCAGTTGCAATATCAGTTGGCTATAAGTTACACAAGATTTTCACAGCACATTGCAGTAAATTATATACTTTTTAGCTGCACAAAATCTATGTTTCGTTGTCATTATGGTTAGGAATTGACAGCATTCTCAAAAAACATGAGCCTGTCAAATATTGGGCAAAAACAAAGGGAGTGTGTGCCAAATGTGGCCTGCAGGCCCCAAATTGGGCGGCTCTGTTTGAACCTGTCAGGACTGACTTGCTGTAAGGCTTCAGGTGTGTGTTCTCTGTTGGGACAACAGGGGGCAGCACAGCCTCACACAGCTCTGCAGACTGGAAGGACTCAGTCTGAGGTCCACCCCCACAGACCACCACAGAGTCTTTTTGGAAATTCTTTCTCATTTCAGCCATGATTTCCCTCTTTCATGCCTCTCTCCCTGCAAACGTCTCTCACCTTCGCTATCATTCTCATCTTTCACCTTCTCTTTTCTGTCTGTCCCTTCTTCCCTCTGGCTTTCTTCCATCTCCTACCCTTTCTAGTCCGTTCCTCACTCCTGTGCATACTAGAGGCCGACATAAGGCGGAAAACATTTCCAATCTAGGATGAGGAATCTGCCTGTTTACAGCGCTGCCCAGAAATAGCCGGGCTGTGGGTTTAACAAAGGCCGTCATTAACGGGCAGCCAGAGAGTGAGCTCAGAGCCACGAGACACAGACAGACCAGCAGAGGGGAGCAACATACTACAGCTCACACACTCTGTCCCAACTCCACTGTAGGTCCCACATACGAAGCTCAGCATTGAGAGATTATAGGAAGGAGGAGAGGTGAAGAAAAATGAGATAGCAGGAGCAGAAGTAGAGAAAAGTCAAGAGATGAAAAGAATCTATGAGTTAAAGAGCTTAAAAGCATCTAAAATAAGCCCCCAAAATCCACAAAATCAAAATCTTGCCTGCTCTGCTTTTTATCCATCTAGATTGTCTCTTTCCAGAAATCATGAGCTGGTTACTCAAGATAATTCACAGATCTTGTTGTGAGCAGTTTTATGTAGAAACTATTTTCTTTCTGTGGTAAAAAAGAAAGTAGTTCCCGCATGAAACTACTCATATATACGAGAGAAGGCAGAAATCTCTACGGCCGATATCTCCAAAACTCAGCAGCTCAGATCAAAACAATCAAGAAGGATATATAGCACTCAAGGCCAGAAATAAACAAGTAATCAATGCAATGAAATTCTTAGTTTGCATGTCTCTCTATCTCACTGGTTCCCAACCTGTTTCCTTGGAGTCCCCCCTACTTCTATCTAAGAAAATCTGACTATTTTTTTCTTAATCAATTCACCATTTGGTCCAAAAAAGGTCAGAAAATAGTGAAAATGCAAACGATCATTTCCTGAAAGCCCAAGGTGACGACTTTAAATTGCATGTTTTTGCAAATCCTCATAACTGAGCAACTGGGACCAGTTAATATTTACCACTTTTGCTTGAAAAATGACTATTGACTGTTGTAACGTCTGCAGATTATTGATTAACCAACAAAATGTTTCAGCTTCATAAACAAGACTATAAATCTGACCAAGGACTAGATAGCAATCTTTGGTACTCAGAAGCTTTCTATATTCAATGCTATGCTATGCTACTTTTCAATACCACATTGTTTAAAACAATACAATACCAACAGCAGTTGCAGCAGCAAAACCAGAAAGTGTTCAATGACTTTTTCTGTGCTAGCACTGTGTGCAGGATGTTAATTAAAGAAAAAAGAACAAAATGTGTGCTTAGAATTTCTTTTCTTTTTGTCTTGGTATTGAAAAAGGCACTGAATATTGTTTTTTAATCCTAATATTGTACTGAAGTTTAAAATTCTGGTATTTTGACAAACCCTAGTTGGTACCACAAAAGATTCAATAGTCAGACTGAGTTTAATTGAGAGGAGAAAATTAGGAATCTAGAAAAAGAGGAGAGAAAAAAAGATAAAGAATGAGATTAAGAAACTGAAAGACGGAGGGGAAAAAAGGAGGCTGGTGCCTGTAAGACAAGACAGAGGGGACGGGAGGCCAGTACAGAAGGTCTTGGTCCTGGTCTGTTGTGTCCAGCTAGTAAAGATAGTCATAGACTGAACCCCCACATACCCACACAGACACACAAACCCCTTCATCTTCCAGAGCAGCACAAAAGCAGCATTGAGGGCGGGCGGGAGCTGAGTGTATGGGCCCCTACTGTTCCCCACAAGGACCGCCACAAAAACCTCCTGGTAATTTACAGCTTAGATTCATGTTGAAAGACTCCAAGTGGGTACAGAGTGAAAAGCTGCATCTGTTGACATGCCTCTTCCTGTTTTATTCACACTGTATGAGCTGTAAACGTAGAAAAATACTAAATACTTCATCAACGTTTGGAGATCTTCTGTATCTCTGCACAAGACGTCATAAAAACATATTTGCCGTCAGACACAGCCCGCCTTTGTGCTCGCTACCTCACAGACATCTGTGCTTTGCAGACAACAGCGATAACAGCCAATTAAATCACATGTTCCCAAACAGGCCCAGATCATATCAGCGTCTCTGTCAGAAAGATAAAGACATGTAGAAAGAAAGAGAAGAGCTAGTTCTTGTCTATGGGGAGGAACTAGCCTAGTTTCAGTTTATGGCCATTAAACGTGTCCCGGCCTGCAGCCCCGACTGGTTGCTTTCTGAAGGTACGAGGCAAGAATGTGCTCTGACAGACTGAGGCAGAGAGGAGATGCCTCATGGTTTTGCTGATCCACTGGATTTTCTCTCTTTAAATGACTTTCTCTGGCCGAGCGTGGCTTGGCTCAAATATCGGCGGCCATTCCACGTTGGGTCAGAGCTTCCAAGTCAGCTGATTTGAATCTTTTCAGCATTAGGGTAAGCAGCGGCTGTTTTCTCCAGGCTGTGACAGAGTGATGGAGGCACGGCTCGTCTCACCGACTAACTTCATTTGCGTATGGTTTGATTTAATGGCTGCTGTACGTGTCAAGTGATACAAGCCAATATGGAGTCTGTGCAGCCCCTTTTCTTTGAGTCTTTTCAGAACAGAGAACAAGCCGAGACATGACCACAGTCGCCTCCTCCACTGACACCAACATATGTGCGCCATAACTGTACAGTACATATTCATGCAAACAGCCTCATATAGACACAGAACTGCATATCCTGCATCAGAGGTAGTACAAGTACACAGATTCTTTACTACTTAAAAATAGAAGTACTGATTCCACTTCTTTGCTCAAGTAAAAGTACAGGCTCTGACATGCACTTAAAGAATGACATTAAAAAGTTGCTGTCTTAAGGACATATTTACTGACTGGTTCTGTGCTAACTGAGTCTCACCTCTTGTCCATGATTGAGTCTCCCTCTTGTCTGTCTTATCTTGTTACATCTTTATGCTGTCTTGGTGCATCTGTTCTGCATGATATGCACTGATGGATACACCAAGATAACTGAAAACTCTACTTAAAGGACCAGTGTGGTTGTAGAAAGGTTGTATCTAGATCCAGTATTTGGTTTGTCCACTCTGGGCTGCTGTAGAAACACGGCAGAGCAACATGGCAGCCTCCATGAAAGAGAACCTGCACTCTCTGTAGATATAAACAGCTCATTCTAAGGTAACAAAAACAAAACAATTCTTATTTTCAAAAACATATTTATGAATGTATTCTGCAAATAAACAGCCATTAATTTTACTCACTGGACCTTTAAGTACAGTAACAAAGTATTTGTGCTTTATTGCTTCCAACCTCTGCACACACAGAAGCTAAATACATAATTTCATTTCAATGGAATAATTTAATGCAACTTTCATATTAATCTTTTGCAAGCTTTGCATAAAGATGTTTCATTTGGGGCATTTATATCTGCCTGGTGAAAAAAAGCATATTAATTCTTAGATTCAATTAGAAGGTAACGTTTTCTTTGCTTCAATATATATTTACAGGCCAACTTAGGTGATGTTAAAAGTGGACCAAACTACTTGTAATAAAGCTTTTCTAAATGAAGTCAAAGGGCACAAAGAATGAGAGCTATAACAATAATCATAATGAAATGATGTGAGCATCCACACTCTGTGGTTCAAGCAAGTTTCCCCCCTCCTCCCCAGACTAGAGGGTCAGGAAGGTTGCAGGAAAAGTGCAGGAGTGCAAGACGAGTGCAACACTGTCATTTTACAGTAACAAGCAAGTTGTCTGTCTTTATTAATGTGAAACAATAACAATAACATAGGTTATGGGCCAGAGCAGAAATTTCAAAGGACACCGTATTTCATCTCGGCATACTTCCTTATTCTCTGATGACCTATCATAGTCAATTTATGATTTATTACCATACATATATTGCTGATTTCTCCTTTAAGGAACAATCAAAGTAATTTTAGATTCATCATCTGGGGACCATGAATGACCATGAATGTTATCCAATAGTTGTTGAGACTACAATCAGTGCACCAACAGACTGATTATACTGGTAGCATGGCTAAAAACTAATACCATAACTCATTAAAAGACAATAAGAAATCCCAAAAAAGCAAAATGATGACAGGCCCACTTAATACTACAGGAATTATAGTAAATATCTACAGTAGCACTACCCTACTCACACACAAACAAAAGCACACACACACACACACATTCAGGAAGTGGAGACTCATTTCCTCAGCATGGTGAGGTGACCAGGGGCAGGATTAGTGAACTCCCATCAGATATGAGTCAATGAAACTACTAATATTGTCTGTAATAGTCTGTAAGACAAAGGGAAGTGCCTGCATTACCCAACGCAAACATTCACAGACACACACACACACACACACACACACACACACACACACCACCCTCTCTCT